>JAUTDX010003478.1:22500-275000 GCA_030844895.1 Ambrosia x helenae
AAAAAAAAAAAAAAAAAAAAAAAAAAAAAAAAAAAAAAAAAGAAAAAAAAAAAAAAAAAAAAAAAAAAAAATAAAAAAAAAAAAAAAAAAAAAAAAAAAAAAAAAAAAAAACAAAAAAAAAAAAAAAAAAAAAAAAAAAAAAAAAAAAAAAAAAAAAAAAAAAAAAAAAAAAAAAAAAAAAAAAAAAAAAAAAAAAAAAAAAAAAAAAAAAAAAAAAAAAAAAAAAAAAAAAAAAAAAAAAAAAAAAAAAAAAAAAAAAAAAAAAAAAAAAAAAAGAAAAAAAAAAAAAAAAAAAAAAAAAAAAAAAAAAAAAGAAAAAAAAAAAAAAAAAAAAAAAAAAAAAAAAAAAAAAAAAAAAAAAAAAAAAAAAAAAAAAAAAAAAAAAAAAAAAAAAAAAAAAAAAAAAAAAAAAAAAAAAAAAAAAAAAAAAAAAAAAAAAAAAAAAAAAAAAAAAAAAAAAAAAAAAAAAAAAAAAAAGAAAAAAAAAAAAAAAAAAAAAAAAAAAAAAAAAAAAAAAAAAAAAAAAAAGAAAAAAAAAAAAAAAAAAAAAAAAAAAAAAAAAAAAAAAAAAAAAAAAAAAAAAAAAAAAAAAAAAAAAAAAAAAAAAAAAAAAAAAAAAAAAAAAAAAAAAAAAAAAAAAAAAAAAAAAAAAAAAAAAAAAAAAAAAAAAAAAAAAAAAAAAAAAAAAAAAAAAAAAAAAAAAAAAAAAAAAAAAAAAAAAAAAAAAAAAAAAAAAAAAAAAAAAAAAAAAAAAAAAAAAAAAAAAAAAAAAAAAAAAAAGAAAAAAAAAAAAAAAAAAAAAAAAAAAAAAAAAAAAAAAAAAAAAAAAAAAAAAAAAAAAAAAAAAAAAAAAAAAAAAAAAAAAAAAAAAAAAAAAAAAAAAAAAAAAAAAAAAAAAAAAAAAAAGAAAAAAAAAAAAAAAAAAAAAAAAAAAAAAAAAAAAAAAAAAAAAAAAAAAAAAAAAAAAAAAAAAAAAAAAAAAAAAAAAAAAAAAAAAAAAAAAAAAAAAAAAAAAAAAAAAAAAAAAAAAAAAAAAAAAAAAAAAAAAAAAAAAAAAAAAAAAAAAAAAAAAAAAAAAAAAAAAAAAAAAAAAAAAAAAAAAAAAAAAAAAAAAAAAAAAAAAAAAAAAAAAAAAAAAAAAAAAAAAAAAAAAAAAAAAAAAAAAAAAAAAAAAAAAAAAAAAAAAAAAAAAAAAAAAAAAAAAAAAAAAAAAAAAAAAAAAAAAAAAAAAAAAAAAAAAAAAAAAAAAAAAAAAAAAAAAAAAAAAAAAAAAAAAAAAAAAAAAAAAAAAAAAAAAAAAAAAAAAAAAAAAAAAAAAAAAAAAAAAAAAAAAAAAAAAAAAAAAAAAAAAAAAAAAAAAAAAAAAAAAAAAAAAAAAAAAAAAAAAAAAAAAAAAAAAAAAAAAAAAAAAAAAAAAAAAAAAAAAAAAAAAAAAAAAAAAAAAAAAAAAAAAAAAAAAAAAAAAAAAAAAAAAAAAAAAAAAAAAAAAAAAAAAAAAAAAAAAAAAAAAAAAAAAAAAAAAAAAAAAAAAAAAAAAAAAAAAAAAAAAAAAAAAAAAAAAAAAAAAAAAAAAAAAAAAAAAAAAAAAAAAAAAAAAAAAAAAAAAAAAAAAAAAAAAAAAAAAAAAAAAAAAAAAAAAAAAAAAAAAAAAAAAAAAAAAAAAAAAAAAAAAAAAAAAAAAAAAAAAAAAAAAAAAAAAAAAAAAAAAAAAAAAAAAAAAAAAAAAAAAAAAAAAAAAAAAAAAAAAAAAAAAAAAAAAAAAAAAAAAAAAAAAAAAAAAAAAAAAAAAAAAAAAAAAAAAAAAAAAAAAAAAAAAAAAAAAAAAAAAAAAAAAAAAAAAAAAAAAAAAAAAAAAAAAAAAAAAAAAAAAAAAAAAAAAAAAAAAAAAAAAAAAAAAAAAAAAAAAAAAAAAAAAAAAAAAAAAAAAAAAAAAAAAAAAAAAAAAAAAAAAAAAAAAAAAAAAAAAAAAAAAAAAAAAAAAAAAAAAAAAAAAAAAAAAAAAAAAAAAAAAAAAAAAAAAAAAAAAAAAAAAAAAAAAAAAAAAAAAAAAAAAAAAAAAAAAAAAAAAAAAAAAAAAAAAAAAAAAAAAAAAAAAAAAAAAAAAAAAAAAAAAAAAAAAAAAAAAAAAAAAAAAAAAAAAAAAAAAAAAAAAAAAAAAAAAAAAAAAAAAAAAAAAAAAAAAAAAAAAAAAAAAAAAAAAAAAAAAAAAAAAAAAAAAAAAAAAAAAAAAAAAAAAAAAAAAAAAAAAAAAAAAAAAAAAAAAAAAAAAAAAAAAAAAAAAAAAAAAAAAAAAAAAAAAAAAAAAAAAAAAAAAAAAAAAAAAAAAAAAAAAAAAAAAAAAAAAAAAAAAAAAAAAAAAAAAAAAAAAAAAAAAAAAAAAAAAAAAAAAAAAAAAAAAAAAAAAAAAAAAAAAAAAAAAAAAAAAAAAAAAAAAAAAAAAAAAAAAAAAAAAAAAAAAAAAAAAAAAAAAAAAAAAAAAAAAAAAAAAAAAAAAAAAAAAAAAAAAAAAAAAAAAAAAAAAAAAAAAAAAAAAAAAAAAAAAAAAAAAAAAAAAAAAAAAAAAAAAAAAAAAAAAAAAAAAAAAAAAAAAAAAAAAAAAAAAAAAAAAAAAAAAAAAAAAAAAAAAAAAAAAAAAAAAAAAAAAAAAAAAAAAAAAAAAAAAAAAAAAAAAAAAAAAAAAAAAAAAAAAAAAAAAAAAAAAAAAAAAAAAAAAAAAAAAAAAAAAAAAAAAAAAAAAAAAAAAAAAAAAAAAAAAAAAAAAAAAAAAAAAAAAAAAAAAAAAAAAAAAAAAAAAAAAAAAAAAAAAAAAAAAAAAAAAAAAAAAAAAAAAAAAAAAAAAAAAAAAAAAAAAAAAAAAAAAAAAAAAAAAAAAAAAAAAAAAAAAAAAAAAAAAAAAAAAAAAAAAAAAAAAAAAAAAAAAAAAAAAAAAAAAAAAAAAAAAAAAAAAAAAAAAAAAAAAAAAAAAAAAAAAAAAAAAAAAAAAAAAAAAAAAAAAAAAAAAAAAAAAAAAAAAAAAAAAAAAAAAAAAAAAAAAAAAAAAAAAAAAAAAAAAAAAAAAAAAAAAAAAAAAAAAAAAAAAAAAAAAAAAAAAAAAAAAAAAAAAAAAAAAAAAAAAAAAAAAAAAAAAAAAAAAAAAAAAAAAAAAAAAAAAAAAAAAAAAAAAAAAAAAAAAAAAAAAAAAAAAAAAAAAAAAAAAAAAAAAAAAAAAAAAAAAAAAAAAAAAAAAAAAAAAAAAAAAAAAAAAAAAAAAAAAAAAAAAAAAAAAAAAAAAAAAAAAAAAAAAAAAAAAAAAAAAAAAAAAAAAAAAAAAAAAAAAAAAAAAAAAAAAAAAAAAAAAAAAAAAAAAAAAAAAAAAAAAAAAAAAAAAAAAAAAAAAAAAAAAAAAAAAAAAAAAAAAAAAAAAAAAAAAAAAAAAAAAAAAAAAAAAAAAAAAAAAAAAAAAAAAAAAAAAAAAAAAAAAAAAAAAAAAAAAAAAAAAAAAAAAAAAAAAAAAAAAAAAAAAAAAAAAAAAAAAAAAAAAAAAAAAAAAAAAAAAAAAAAAAAAAAAAAAAAAAAAAAAAAAAAAAAAAAAAAAAAAAAAAAAAAAAAAAAAAAAAAAAAAAAAAAAAAAAAAAAAAAAAAAAAAAAAAAAAAAAAAAAAAAAAAAAAAAAAAAAAAAAAAAAAAAAAAAAAAAAAAAAAAAAAAAAAAAAAAAAAAAAAAAAAAAAAAAAAAAAAAAAAAAAAAAAAAAAAAAAAAAAAAAAAAAAAAAAAAAAAAAAAAAAAAAAAAAAAAAAAAAAAAAAAAAAAAAAAAAAAAAAAAAAAAAAAAAAAAAAAAAAAAAAAAAAAAAAAAAAAAAAAAAAAAAAAAAAAAAAAAAAAAAAAAAAAAAAAAAAAAAAAAAAAAAAAAAAAAAAAAAAAAAAAAAAAAAAAAAAAAAAAAAAAAAAAAAAAAAAAAAAAAAAAAAAAAAAAAAAAAAAAAAAAAAAAAAAAAAAAAAAAAAAAAAAAAAAAAAAAAAAAAAAAAAAAAAAAAAAAAAAAAAAAAAAAAAAAAAAAAAAAAAAAAAAAAAAAAAAAAAAAAAAAAAAAAAAAAAAAAAAAAAAAAAAAAAAAAAAAAAAAAAAAAAAAAAAAAAAAAAAAAAAAAAAAAAAAAAAAAAAAAAAAAAAAAAAAAAAAAAAAAAAAAAAAAAAAAAAAAAAAAAAAAAAAAAAAAAAAAAAAAAAAAAAAAAAAAAAAAAAAAAAAAAAAAAAAAAAAAAAAAAAAAAAAAAAAAAAAAAAAAAAAAAAAAAAAAAAAAAAAAAAAAAAAAAAAAAAAAAAAAAAAAAAAAAAAAAAAAAAAAAAAAAAAAAAAAAAAAAAAAAAAAAAAAAAAAAAAAAAAAAAAAAAAAAAAAAAAAAAAAAAAAAAAAAAAAAAAAAAAAAAAAAAAAAAAAAAAAAAAAAAAAAAAAAAAAAAAAAAAAAAAAAAAAAAAAAAAAAAAAAAAAAAAAAAAAAAAAAAAAAAAAAAAAAAAAAAAAAAAAAAAAAAAAAAAAAAAAAAAAAAAAAAAAAAAAAAAAAAAAAAAAAAAAAAAAAAAAAAAAAAAAAAAAAAAAAAAAAAAAAAAAAAAAAAAAAAAAAAAAAAAAAAAAAAAAAAAAAAAAAAAAAAAAAAAAAAAAAAAAAAAAAAAAAAAAAAAAAAAAAAAAAAAAAAAAAAAAAAAAAAAAAAAAAAAAAAAAAAAAAAAAAAAAAAAAAAAAAAAAAAAAAAAAAAAAAAAAAAAAAAAAAAAAAAAAAAAAAAAAAAAAAAAAAAAAAAAAAAAAAAAAAAAAAAAAAAAAAAAAAAAAAAAAAAAAAAAAAAAAAAAAAAAAAAAAAAAAAAAAAAAAAAAAAAAAAAAAAAAAAAAAAAAAAAAAAAAAAAAAAAAAAAAAAAAAAAAAAAAAAAAAAAAAAAAAAAAAAAAAAAAAAAAAAAAAAAAAAAAAAAAAAAAAAAAAAAAAAAAAAAAAAAAAAAAAAAAAAAAAAAAAAAAAAAAAAAAAAAAAAAAAAAAAAAAAAAAAAAAAAAAAAAAAAAAAAAAAAAAAAAAAAAAAAAAAAAAAAAAAAAAAAAAAAAAAAAAAAAAAAAAAAAAAAAAAAAAAAAAAAAAAAAAAAAAAAAAAAAAAAAAAAAAAAAAAAAAAAAAAAAAAAAAAAAAAAAAAAAAAAAAAAAAAAAAAAAAAAAAAAAAAAAAAAAAAAAAAAAAAAAAAAAAAAAAAAAAAAAAAAAAAAAAAAAAAAAAAAAAAAAAAAAAAAGAAAAAAAAAAAAAAAAAAAAAAAAAAAAAAAAAAAAAAAAAAAAAAAAAAAAAAAAAAAAAAAAAAAAAAAAAAAAAAAAAAAAAAAAAAAAAAAAAAAAAAAAAAAAAAAAAAAAAAAAAAAAAAAAAAAAAAAAAAAAAAAAAAAAAAAAAAAAAAAAAAAAAAAAAAAAAAAAAAAAAAAAAAAAAAAAAAAAAAAAAAAAAAAAAAAAAAAAAAAAAAAAAAAAAAAAAAAAAAAAAAAAAAAAAAAAAAAAAAAAAAAAAAAAAAAAAAAAAAAAAAAAAAAAAAAAAAAAAAAAAAAAAAAAAAAAAAAAAAAAAAAAAAAAAAAAAAAAAAAAAAAAAAAAAAAAAAAAAAAAAAAAAAAAAAAAAAAAAAAAAAAAAAAAAAAAAAAAAAAAAAAAAAAAAAAAAAAAAAAAAAAAAAAAAAAAAAAAAAAAAAAAAAAAAAAAAAAAAAAAAAAAAAAAAAAAAAAAAAAAAAAAAAAAAAAAAAAAAAAAAAAAAAAAAAAAAAAAAAAAAAAAAAAAAAAAAAAAAAAAAAAAAAAAAAAAAAAAAAAAAAAAAAAAAAAAAAAGAAAAAAAAAAAAAAAAAAAAAAAAAAAAAAAAAAAAAAAAAAAAAAAAAAAAAAAAAAAAAAAAAAAAAAAAAAAAAAAAAAAAAAAAAAAAAAAAAAAAAAAAAAAAAAAAAAAAAAAAAAAAAAAAAAAAAAAAAAAAAAAAAAAAAAAAAAAAAAAAAAAAAAAAAAAAAAAAAAAAAAAAAAAAAAAAAAAAAAAAAAAAAAAAAAAAAAAAAAAAAAGAAAAAAAAAAAAAAAAAAAAAAAAAAAAAAAAAAAAAAAAAAAAAAAAAAAAAAAAAAAAAAAAAAAAAAAAAAAAAAAAAAAAAAAAAAAAAAAAAAAAAAAAAAAAAAAAAAAAAAAAAGAAAAAAAAAAAAAAAAAAAAAAAAAAAAAAAAAAAAAAAAAAAAAAAAAAAAAAAAAAAAAAAAAAAAAAAAAAAAAAAAAAAAAAAAAAAAAAAAAAAAAAAAAAAAAAAAAAAAAAAAAAAAAAAAAAAAAAAAAAAAAAAAAAAAAAAAAAAAAAAAAAAAAAAAAAAAAAAAAAAAAAAAAAAAAAAAAAAAAAAAAAAAAAAAAAAAAAAAAAAAAAAAAAAAAAAAAAAAAAAAAAAAAAAAAAAAAAAAAAAAAAAAAAAAAAAAAAAAAAAAAAAAAAAAAAAAAAAAAAAAAAAAAAAAAAAAAAAAAAAAAAAAAAAAAAAAAAAAAAAAAAAAAAAAAAAAAAAAAAAAAAAAAAAAAAAAAAAAAAAAAAAAAAAAAAAAAAAAAAAAAAAAAAAAAAAAAAAAAAAAAAAAAAAAAAAAAAAAAAAAAAAAAAAAAAAAAAAAAAAAAAAAAAAAAAAAAAAAAAGAAAAAAAAAAAAAAAAAAAAAAAAAAAAAAAAAAAAAAAAAAAAAAAAAAAAAAAAAAAAAAAAAAAAAAAAAAAAAAAAAAAAAAAAAAAAAAAAAAAAAAAAAAAAAAAAAAAAAAAAAAAAAAAAAAAAAAAAAAAAAAAAAAAAAAAAAAAAAAAAAAAAAAAAAAAAAAAAAAAAAAAAAAAAAAAAAAAAAAAAAAAAAAAAAAAAAAAAAAAAAAAAAAAAAAAAAAAAAAAAAAAAAAAAAAAAAAAAAAAAAAAAAAAAAAAAAAAAAAAAAAAAAAAAAAAAAAAAAAAAAAAAAAAAAAAAAAAAAAAAAAAAAAAAAAAAAAAAAAAAAAAAAAAAAAAAAAAAAAAAAAAAAAAAAAAAAAAAAAAAAAAAAAAAAAAAAAAAAAAAAAAAAAAAAAAAAAAAAAAAAAAAAAAAAAAAAAAAAAAAAAAAAAAAAAAAAAAAAAAAAAAAAAAAAAAAAAAAAAAAAAAAAAAAAAAAAAAAAAAAAAAAAAAAAAAAAAAAAAAAAAAAAAAAAAAAAAAAAAAAAAAAAAAAAAAAAAAAAAAAAAAAAAAAAAAAAAAAAAAAAAAAAAAAAAAAAAAAAAAAAAAAAAAAAAAAAAAAAAAAAAAAAAAAAAAAAAAAAAAAAAAAAAAAAAAAAAAAAAAAAAAAAAAAAAAAAAAAAAAAAAAAAAAAAAAAAAAAAAAAAAAAAAAAAAAAAAAAAAAAAAAAAAAAAAAAAAAAAAAAAAAAAAAAAAAAAAAAAAAAAAAAAAAAAAAAAAAAAAAAAAAAAAAAAAAAAAAAAAAAAAAAAAAAAAAAAAAAAAAAAAAAAAAAAAAAAAAAAAAAAAAAAAAAAAAAAAAAAAAAAAAAAAAAAAAAAAAAAAAAAAAAAAAAAAAAAAAAAAAAAAAAAAAAAAAAAAAAAAAAAAAAAAAAAAAAAAAAAAAAAAAAAAAAAAAAAAAAAAAAAAAAAAAAAAAAAAAAAAAAAAAAAAAAAAAAAAAAAAAAAAAAAAAAAAAAAAAAAAAAAAAAAAAAAAAAAAAAAAAAAAAAAAAAAAAAAAAAAAAAAAAAAAAAAAAAAAAAAAAGAAAAAAAAAAAAAAAAAAAAAAAAAAAAAAAAAAAAAAAAAAAAAAAAAAAAAAAAAAAAAAAAAAAAAAAAAAAAAAAAAAAAAAAAAAAAAAAAAAAAAAAAAAAAAAAAAAAAAAAAAAAAAAAAAAAAAAAAAAAAAAAAAAAAAAAAAAAAAAAAAAAAAAAAAAAAAAAAAAAAAAAAAAAAAAAAAAAAAAAAAAAAAAAAAAAAAAAAAAAAAAAAAAAAAAAAAAAAAAAAAAAAAAAAAAAAAAAAAAAAAAAAAAAAAAAAAAAAAAAAAAAAAAAAAAAAAAAAAAAAAAAAAAAAAAAAAAAAAAAAAAAAAAAAAAAAAAAAAAAAAAAAAAAAAAAAAAAAAAAAAAAAAAAAAAAAAAAAAAAAAAAAAAAAAAAAAAAAAAAAAAAAAAAAAAAAAAAAAAAAAAAAAAAAAAAAAAAAAAAAAAAAAAAAAAAAAAAAAAAAAAAAAAAAAAAAAAAAAAAAAAAAAAAAAAAAAAAAAAAAAAAAAAAAAAAAAAAAAAAAAAAAAAAAAAAAAAAAAAAAAAAAAAAAAAAAAAAAAAAAAAAAAAAAAAAAAAAAAAAAAAAAAAAAAAAAAAAAAAAAAAAAAAAAAAAAAAAAAAAAAAAAAAAAAAAAAAAGAAAAAAAAAAAAAAAAAAAAAAAAAAAAAAAAAAAAAAAAAAAAAAAAAAAAAAAAAAAAAAAAAAAAAAAAAAAAAAAAAAAAAAAAAAAAAAAAAAAAAAAAAAAAAAAAAAAAAAAAAAAAAAAAAAAAAAAAAAAAAAAAAAAAAAAAAAAAAAAAAAAAAAAAAAAAAAAAAAAAAAAAAAAAAAAAAAAAAAAAAAAAAAAAAAAAAAAAAAAAAAAAAAAAAAAAAAAAAAAAAAAAAAAAAAAAAAAAAAAAAAAAAAAAAAAAAAAAAAAAAAAAAAAAAAAAAAAAAAAAAAAAAAAAAAAAAAAAAAAAAAAAAAAAAAAAAAAAAAAAAAAAAAAAAAAAAAAAAAAAAAAAAAAAAAAAAAAAAAAAAAAAAAAAAAAAAAAAAAAAAAAAAAAAAAAAAAAAAAAAAAAAAAAAAAAAAAAAAAAAAAAAAAAAAAAAAAAAAAAAAAAAAAAAAAAAAAAAAAAAAAAAAAAAAAAGAAAAAAAAAAAAAAAAAAAAAAAAAAAAAAAAAAAAAAAAAAAAAAAAAAAAAAAAAAAAAAAAAAAAAAAAAAAAAAAAAAAAAAAAAAAAAAAAAAAAAAAAAAAAAAAAAAAAAAAAGAAAAAAAAAAAAAAAAAAAAAAAAAAAAAAAAAAAAAAAAAAAAAAAAAAAAAAAAAAAAAAAAAAAAAAAAAAAAAAAAAAAAAAAAAAAAAAAAAAAAAAAAAAAAAAAAAAAAAGAAAAAAAAAAAAAAAAAAAAAAAAAAAAAAAAAAAAAAAAAAAAAAAAAAAAAAAAAAAAAAAAAAAAAAAAAAAAAAAAAAAAAAAAAAAAAAAAAAAAAAAAAAAAAAAAAAAAAAAAAAAAAAAAAAAAAAAAAAAAAAAAAAAAAAAAAAAAAAAAAAAAAAAAAAAAAAAAAAAAAAAAAAAAAAAAAAAAAAAAAAAAAAAAAAAAAAAAAAAAAAAAAAAAAAAAAAAAAAAAAAAAAAAAAAAAAAAAAAAAAAAAAAAAAAAAAAAAAAAAAAAAAAAAAAAAAAAAAAAAAAAAAAAAAAAAAAAAAAAAAAAAAAAAAAAAAAAAAAAAAAAAAAAAAAAAAAAAAAAAAAAAAAAAAAAAAAAAAAAAAAAAAAAAAAAAAAAAAAAAAAAAAAAAAAAAAAAAAAAAAAAAAAAAAAAAAAAAAAAAAAAAAAAAAAAAAAAAAAAAAAAAAAAAAAAAAAAAAAAAAAAAAAAAAAAAAAAAAAAAAAAAAAAAAAAAAAAAAAAAAAAAAAAAAAAAAAAAAAAAAAAAAAAAAAAAAAAAAAAAAAAAAAAAAAAAAAAAAAAAAAAAAAAAAAAAAAAAAAAAAAAAAAAAAAAAAAAAAAAAAAAAAAAAAAAAAAAAAAAAAAAAAAAAAAAAAAAAAAAAAAAAAAAAAAAAAAAAAAAAAAAAAAAAAAAAAAAAAAAAAAAAAAAAAAAAAAAAAAAAAAAAAAAAAAAAAAAAAAAAAAAAAAAAAAAAAAAAAAAAAAAAAAAAAAAAAAAAAAAAAAAAAAAAAAAAAAAAAAAAAAAAAAAAAAAAAAAAAAAAAAAAAAAAAAAAAAAAAAAAAAAAAAAAAAAAAAAAAAAAAAAAAAAAAAAAAAAAAAAAAAAAAAAAAAAAAAAAAAAAAAAAAAAAAAAAAAAAAAAAAAAAAAAAAAAAAAAAAAAAAAAAAAAAAAAAAAAAAAAAAAAAAAAAAAAAAAAAAAAAAAAAAAAAAAAAAAAAAAAAAAAAAAAAAAAAAAAAAAAAAAAAAAAAAAAAAAAAAAAAAAAAAAAAAAAAAAAAAAAAAAAAAAAAAAAAAAAAAAAAAAAAAAAAAAAAAAAAAAAAAAAAAAAAAAAAAAAAAAAAAAAAAAAAAAAAAAAAAAAAAAAAAAAAAAAAAAAAAAAAAAAAAAAAAAAAAAAAAAAAAAAAAAAAAAAAAAAAAAAAAAAAAAAAAAAAAAAAAAAAAAAAAAAAAAAAAAAAAAAAAAAAAAAAAAAAAAAAAAAAAAAAAAAAAAAAAAAAAAAAAAAAAAAAAAAAAAAAAAAAAAAAAAAAAAAAAAAAAAAAAAAAAAAAAAAAAAAAAAAAAAAAAAAAAAAAAAAAAAAAAAAAAAAAAAAAAAAAAAAAAAAAAAAAAAAAAAAAAAAAAAAAAAAAAAAAAAAAAAAAAAAAAAAAAAAAAAAAAAAAAAAAAAAAAAAAAAAAAAAAAAAAAAAAAAAAAAAAAAAAAAAAAAAAAAAAAAAAAAAAAAAAAAAAAAAAAAAAAAAAAAAAAAAAAAAAAAAAAGAAAAAAAAAAAAAAAAAAAAAAAAAAAAAAAAAAAAAAAAAAAAAAAAAAAAAAAAAAAAAAAAAAAAAAAAAAAAAAAAAAAAAAAAAAAAAAAAAAAAAAAAAAAAAAAAAAAAAAAAAAAAAAAAAAAAAAAAAAAAAAAAAAAAAAAAAAAAAAAAAAAAAAAAAAAAAAAAAAAAAAAAAAAAAAAAAAAAAAAAAAAAAAAAAAAAAAAAAAAAAAAAAAAAAAAAAAAAAAAAAAAAAAAAAAAAAAAAAAAAAAAAAAAAAAAAAAAAAAAAAAAAAAAAAAAAAAAAAAAAAAAAAAAAAAAAAAAAAAAAAAAAAAAAAAAAAAAAAAAAAAAAAAAAAAAAAAAAAAAAAAAAAAAAAAAAAAAAAAAAAAAAAAAAAAAAAAAAAAAAAAAAAAAAAAAAAAAAAAAAAAAAAAAAAAAAAAAAAAAAAAAAAAAAAAAAAAAAAAAAAAAAAAAAAAAAAAAAAAAAAAAAAAAAAAAAAAAAAAAAAAAAAAAAAAAAAAAAAAAAAAAAAAAAAAAAAAAAAGAAAAAAAAAAAAAAAAAAAAAAAAAAAAAAAAAAAAAAAAAAAAAAAAAAAAAAAAAAAAAAAAAAAAAAAAAAAAAAAAAAAAAAAAAAAAAAAAAAAAAAAAAAAAAAAAAAAAAAAAAAAAAAAAAAAAAAAAAAAAAAAAAAAAAAAAAAAAAAAAAAAAAAAAAAAAAAAAAAAAAAAAAAAAAAAAAAAAAAAAAAAAAAAAAAAAAAAAAAAAAAAAAAAAAAAAAAAAAAAAAAAAAAAAAAAAAAAAAAAAAAAAAAAAAAAAAAAAAAAAAAAAAAAAAAAAAAAAAAAAAAAAAAAAAAAAAAAAAAAAAAAAAAAAAAAAAAAAAAAAAAAAAAAAAAAAAAAAAAAAAAAAAAAAAAAAAAAAAAAAAAAAAAAAAAAAAAAAAAAAAAAAAAAAAAAAAAAAAAAAAAAAAAAAAAAAAAAAAAAAAAAAAAAAAAAAAAAAAAAGAAAAAAAAAAAAAAAAAAAAAAAAAAAAAAAAAAAAAAAAAAAAAAAAAAAAAAAAAAAAAAAAAAAAAAAAAAAAAAAAAAAAAAAAAAAAAAAAAAAAAAAAAAAAAAAAAAAAAAAAAAAAAAAAAAAAAAAAAAAAAAAAAAAAAAAAAAAAAAAAAAAAAAAAAAAAAAAAAAAAAAAAAAAAAAAAAAAAAAAAAAAAAAAAAAAAAAAAAAAAAAAAAAAAAAAAAAAAAAAAAAAAAAAAAAAAAAAAAAAAAAAAAAAAAAAAAAAAAAAAAAAAAAAAAAAAAAAAAAAAAAAAAAAAAAAAAAAAAAAAAAAAAAAAAAAAAAAAAAAAAAAAAAAAAAAAAAAAAAAAAAAAAAAAAAAAAAAAAAAAAAAAAAAAAAAAAAAAAAAAAAAAAAAAAAAAAAAAAAAAAAAAAAAAAAAAAAAAAAAAAAAAAAAAAAAAAAAAAAAAAAAAAAAAAAAAAAAAAAAAAAAAAAAAAAAAAAAAAAAAAAAAAAAAAAAAAAAAAAAAAAAAAAAAAAAAAAAAAAAAAAAAAAAAAAAAAAAAAAAAAAAAAAAAAAAAAAAAAAAAAAAAAAAAAAAAAAAAAAAAAAAAAAAAAAAAAAAAAAAAAAAAAAAAAAAAAAAAAAAAAAAAAAAAAAAAAAAAAAAAAAAAAAAAAAAAAAAAAAAAAAAAAAAAAAAAAAAAAAAAAAAAAAAAAAAAAAAAAAAAAAAAAAAAAAAAAAAAAAAAAAAAAAAAAAAAAAAAAAAAAAAAAAAAAAAAAAAAAAAAAAAAAAAAAAAAAAAGAAAAAAAAAAAAAAAAAAAAAAAAAAAAAAAAAAAAAAAAAAAAAAAAAAAAAAAAAAAAAAAAAAAAAAAAAAAAAAAAAAAAAAAAAAAAAAAAAAAAAAAAAAAAAAAAAAAAAAAAAAAAAAAAAAAAAAAAAAAAAAAAAAAAAAAAAAAAAAAAAAAAAAAAAAAAAAAAAAAAAAAAAAAAAAAAAAAAAAAAAAAAAAAAAAAAAAAAAAAAAAAAAAAAAAAAAAAAAAAAAAAAAAAAAAAAAAAAAAAAAAAAAAAAAAAAAAAAAAAAAAAAAAAAAAAAAAAAAAAAAAAAAAAAAAAAAAAAAAAAAAAAAAAAAAAAAAAAAAAAAAAAAAAAAAAAAAAAAAAAAAAAAAAAAAAAAAAAAAAAAAAAAAAAAAAAAAAAAAAAAAAAAAAAAAAAAAAAAAAAAAAAAAAAAAAAAAAAAAAAAAAAAAAAAAAAAAAAAAAAAAAAAAAAAAAAAAAAAAAAAAAAAAAAAAAAAAAAAAAAAAAAAAAAAAAAAAAAAAAAAAAAAAAAAAAAAAAAAAAAAAAAAAAAAAAAAAAAAAAAAAAAAAAAAAAAAAAAAAAAAAAAAAAAAAAAAAAAAAAAAAAAAAAAAAAAAAAAAAAAAAAAAAAAAAAAAAAAAAAAAAAAAAAAAAAAAAAAAAAAAAAAAAAAAAAAAAAAAAAAAAAAAAAAAAAAAAAAAAAAAAAAAAAAAAAAAAAAAAAAAAAAAAAAAAAAAAAAAAAAAAAAAAAAAAAAAAAAAAAAAAAAAAAAAAAAAAAAAAAAAAAAAAAAAAAAAAAAAAAAAAAAAAAAAAAAAAAAAAAAAAAAAAAAAAAAAAAAAAAAAAAAAAAAAAAAAAAAAAAAAAAAAAAAAAAAAAAAAAAAAAAAAAAAAAAAAAAAAAAAAAAAAAAAAAAAAAAAAAAAAAAAAAAAAAAAAAAAAAAAAAAAAAAAAAAAAAAAAAAAAAAAAAAAAAAAAAAAAAAAAAAAAAAAAAAAAAAAAAAAAAAAAAAAAAAAAAAAAAAAAAAAAAAAAAAAAAAAAAAAAAAAAAAAAAAAAAAAAAAAAAAAAAAAAAAAAAAAAAAAAAAAAAAAAAAAAAAAAAAAAAAAAAAAAAAAAAAAAAAAAAAAAAAAAAAAAAAAAAAAAAAAAAAAAAAAAAAAAAAAAAAAAAAAAAAAAAAAAAAAAAAAAAAAAAAAAAAAAAAAAAAAAAAAAAAAAAAAAAAAAAAAAAAAAAAAAAAAAAAAAAAAAAAAAAAAAAAAAAAAAAAAAAAAAAAAAAAAAAAAAAAAAAAAAAAAAAAAAAAAAAAAAAAAAAAAAAAAAAAAAAAAAAAAAAAAAAAAAAAAAAAAAAAAAAAAAAAAAAAAAAAAAAAAAAAAAAAAAAAAAAAAAAAAAAAAAAAAAAAAAAAAAAAAAAAAAAAAAAAAAAAAAAAAAAAAAAAAAAAAAAAAAAAAAAAAAAAAAAAAAAAAAAAAAAAAAAAAAAAAAAAAAAAAAAAAAAAAAAAAAAAAAAAAAAAAAAAAAAAAAAAAAAAAAAAAAAAAAAAAAAAAAAAAAAAAAAAAAAAAAAAAAAAAAAAAAAAAAAAAAAAAAAAAAAAAAAAAAAAAAAAAAAAAAAAAAAAAAAAAAAAAAAAAAAAAAAAAAAAAAAAAAAAAAAAAAAAAAAAAAAAAAAAAAAAAAAAAAAAAAAAAAAAAAAAAAAAAAAAAAAAAAAAAAAAAAAAAAAAAAAAAAAAAAAAAAAAAAAAAAAAAAAAAAAAAAAAAAAAAAAAAAAAAAAAAAAAAAAAAAAAAAAAAAAAAAAAAAAAAAAAAAAAAAAAAAAAAAAAAAAAAAAAAAAAAAAAAAAAAAAAAAAAAAAAAAAAAAAAAAAAAAAAAAAAAAAAAAAAAAAAAAAAAAAAAAAAAAAAAAAAAAAAAAAAAAAAAAAAAAAAAAAAAAAAAAAAAAAAAAAAAAAAAAAAAAAAGAAAAAAAAAAAAAAAAAAAAAAAAAAAAAAAAAAAAAAAAAAAAAAAAAAAAAAAAAAAAAAAAAAAAAAAAAAAAAAAAAAAAAAAAAAAAAAAAAAAAAAAAAAAAAAAAAAAAAAAAAAAAAAAAAAAAAAAAAAAAAAAAAAAAAAAAAAAAAAAAAAAAAAAAAAAAAAAAAAAAAAAAAAAAAAAAAAAAAAAAAAAAAAAAAAAAAAAAAAAAAAAAAAAAAAAAAAAAAAAAAAAAAAAAAAAAAAAAAAAAAAAAAAAAAAAAAAAAAAAAAAAAAAAAAAAAAAAAAAAAAAAAAGAAAAAAAAAAAAAAAAAAAAAAAAAAAAAAAAAAAAAAAAAAAAAAAAAAAAAAAAGAAAAAAAAAAAAAAAAAAAAAAAAAAAAAAAAAAAAAAAAAAAAAAAAAAAAAAAAAAAAAAAAAAAAAAAAAAAAAAAAAAAAAAAAAAAAAAAAAAAAAAAAAAAAAAAAAAAAAAAAAAAAAAAAAAAAAAAAAAAAAAAAAAAAAAAAAAAAAAAAAAAAAAAAAAAAAAAAAAAAAAAAAAAAAAAAAAAAAAAAAAAAAAAAAAAAAAAAAAAAAAAAAAAAAAAAAAAAAAAAAAAAAAAAAAAAAAAAAAAAAAAAAAAAAAAAAAAAAAAAAAAAAAAAAAAAAAAAAAAAAAAAAAAAAAAAAAAAAAAAAAAAAAAAAAAAAAAAAAAAAAAAAAAAAAAAAAAAAAAAAAAAAAAAAAAAAAAAAAAAAAAAAAAAAAAAAAAAAAAAAAAAAAAAAAAAAAAAAAAAAAAAAAAAAAAAAAAAAAAAAAAAAAAAAAAAAAAAAAAAAAAAAAAAAAAAAAAAAAAAAAAAAAAAAAAAAAAAAAAAAAAAAAAAAAAAAAAAAAAAAAAAAAAAAAAAAAAAAAAAAAAAAAAAAAAAAGAAAAAAAAAAAAAAAAAAAAAAAAAAAAAAAAAAAAAAAAAAAAAAAAAAAAAAAAAAAAAAAAAAAAAAAAAAAAAAAAAAAAAAAAAAAAAAAAAAAAAAAAAAAAAAAAAAAAAAAAAAAAAAAAAAAAAAAAAAAAAAAAAAAAAAAAAAAAAAAAAAAAAAAAAAAAAAAAAAAAAAAAAAAAAAAAAAAAAAAAAAAAAAAAAAAAAAAAAAAAAAAAAAAAAAAAAAAAAAAAAAAAAAAAAAAAAAAAAAAAAAAAAAAAAAAAAAAAAAAAAAAAAAAAAAAAAAAAAAAAAAAAAAAAAAAAAAAAAAAAAAAAAAAAAAAAAAAAAAAAAAAAAAAAAAAAAAAAAAAAAAAAAAAAAAAAAAAAAAAAAAAAAAAAAAAAAAAAAAAAAAAAAAAAAAAAAAAAAAAAAAAAAAAAAAAAAAAAAAAAAAAAAAAAAAAAAAAAAAAAAAAAAAAAAAAAAAAAAAAAAAAAAAAAAAAAAAAAAAAAAAAAAAAAAAAAAAAAAAAAAAAAAAAAAAAAAAAAAAAAAAAAAAAAAAAAAAAAAAAAAAAAAAAAAAAAAAAAAAAAAAAAAAAAAAAAAAAAAAAAAAAAAAAAAAAAAAAAAAAAAAAAAAAAAAAAAAAAAAAAAAAAAAAAAAAAAAAAAAAAAAAAAAAAAAAAAAAAAAAAAAAAAAAAAAAAAAAAAAAAAAAAAAAAAAAAAAAAAAAAAAAAAAAAAAAAAAAAAAAAAAAAAAAAAAAAAAAAAAAAAAAAAAAAAAAAAAAAAAAAAAAAAAAAAAAAAAAAAAAAAAAAAAAAAAAAAAAAAAAAAAAAAAAAAAAAAAAAAAAAAAAAAAAAAAAAAAAAAAAAAAAAAAAAAAAAAAAAAAAAAAAAAAAAAAAAAAAAAAAAAAAAAAAAAAAAAAAAAAAAAAAAAAAAAAAAAAAAAAAAAAAAAAAAAAAAAAAAAAAAAAAAAAAAAAAAAAAAAAAAAAAAAAAAAAAAGAAAAAAAAAAAAAAAAAAAAAAAAAAAAAAAAAAAAAAAAGAAAAAAAAAAAAAAAAAAAAAAAAAAAAAAAAAAAAAAAAAAAAAAAAAAAAAAAAAAAAAAAAAAAAAAAAAAAAAAAAAAAAAAAAAAAAAAAAAAAAAAAAAAAAAAAAAAAAAAAAAAAAAAAAAAAAAAAAAAAAAAAAAAAAAAAAAAAAAAAAAAAAAAAAAAAAAAAAAAAAAAAAAAAAAAAAAAAAAAAAAAAAAAAAAAAAAAAAAAAAAAAAAAAAAAAAAAAAAAAAAAAAAAAAAAAAAAAAAAAAAAAAAAAAAAAAAAAAAAAAAAAAAAAAAAAAAAAAAAAAAAAAAAAAAAAAAAAAAAAAAAAAAAAAAAAAAAAAAAAAAAAAAAAAAAAAAAAAAAAAAAAAAAAAAAAAAAAAAAAAAAAAAAAAGAAAAAAAAAAAAAAAAAAAAAAAAAAAAAAAAAAAAAAAAAAAAAAAAAAAAAAAAAAAAAAAAAAAAAAAAAAAAAAAAAAAAAAAAAAAAAAAAAAAAAAAAAAAAAAAAAAAAAAAAAAAAAAAAAAAAAAAAAAAAAAAAAAAAAAAAAAAAAAAAAAAAAAAAAAAAAAAAAAAAAAAAAAAAAAAAAAAAAAAAAAAAAAAAAAAAAAAAAAAAAAAAAAAAAAAAAAAAAAAAAAAAAAAAAAAAAAAAAAAAAAAAAAAAAAAAAAAAAAAAAAAAAAAAAAAAAAAAAAAAAAAAAAAAAAAAAAAAAAAAAAAAAAAAAAAAAAAAAAAAAAAAAAAAAAAAAAAAAAAAAAAAAAAAAAAAAAAAAAAAAAAAAAAAAAAAAAAAAAAAAAAAAAAAAAAAAAAAAAAAAAAAAAAAAAAAAAAAAAAAAAAAAAAAAAAAAAAAAAAAAAAAAAAAAAAAAAAAAAAAAAAAAAAAAAAAAAAAAAAAAAAAAAAAAAAAAAAAAAAAAAAAAAAAAAAAAAAAAAAAAAAAAAAAAAAAAAAAAAAAAAAAAAAAAAAAAAAAAAAAAAAAAAAAAAAAAAAAAAAAAAAAAAAAAAAAAAAAAAAAAAAAAAAAAAAAAAAAAAAAAAAAAAAAAAAAAAAAAAAAAAAAAAAAAAAAAAAAAAAAAAAAAAAAAAAAAAAAAAAAAAAAAAAAAAAAAAAAAAAAAAAAAAAAAAAAAAAAAAAAAAAAAAAAAAAAAAAAAAAAAAAAAAAAAAAAAAAAAAGAAAAAAAAAAAAAAAAAAAAAAAAAAAAAAAAAAAAAAAAAAAAAAAAAAAAAAAAAAAAAAAAAAAAAAAAAAAAAAAAAAAAAAAAAAAAAAAAAAAAAAAAAAAAAAAAAAAAAAAAAAAAAAAAAAAAAAAAAAAAAAAAAAAAAAAAAAAAAAAAAAAAAAAAAAAAAAAAAAAAAAAAAAAAAAAAAAAAAAAAAAAAAAAAAAAAAAAAAAAAAAAAAAAAAAAAAAAAAAAAAAAAAAAAAAAAAAAAAAAAAAAAAAAAAAAAAAAAAAAAAAAAAAAAAAAAAAAAAAAAAAAAAAAAAAAAAAAAAAAAAAAAAAAAAAAAAAAAAAAAAAAAAAAAAAAAAAAAAAAAAAAAAAAAAAAAAAAAAAAAAAAAAAAAAAAAAAAAAAAAAAAAAAAAAAAAAAAAAAAAAAAAAAAAAAAAAAAAAAAAAAAAAAAAAAAAAAAAAAAAAAAAAAAAAAAAAAAAAAAAAAAAAAAAAAAAAAAAAAAAAAAAAAAAAAAAAAAAAAAAAAAAAAAAAAAAAAAAAAAAAAAAAAAAAAAAAAAAAAAAAAAAAAAAAAAAAAAAAAAAAAAAAAAAAAAAAAAAAAAAAAAAAAAAAAAAAAAAAAAAAAAAAAAGAAAAAAAAAAAAAAAAAAAAAAAAAAAAAAAAAAAAAAAAAAAAAAAAAAAAAAAAAAAAAAAAAAAAAAAAAAAAAAAAAAAAAAAAAAAAAAAGAAAAAAAAAAAAAAAAAAAAAAAAAAAAAAAAAAAAAAAAAAAAAAAAAAAAAAAAAAAAAAAAAAAAAAAAAAAAAAAAAAAAAAAAAAAAAAAAAAAAAAAAAAAAAAAAAAAAAAAAAAAAAAAAAAAAAAAAAAAAAAAAAAAAAAAAAAAAAAAAAAAAAAAAAAAAAAAAAAGAAAAAAAAAAAAAAAAAAAAAAAAAAAAAAAAAAAAAAAAAAAAAAAAAAAAAAAAAAAAAAAAAAAAAAAAAAAAAAAAAAAAAAAAAAAAAAAAAAAAAAAAAAAAAAAAAAAAAAAAAAAAAAAAAAAAAAAAAAAAAAAAAAAAAAAAAAAAAAAAAAAAAAAAAAAAAAAAAAAAAAAAAAAAAAAAAAAAAAAAAAAAAAAAAAAAAAAAAAAAAAAAAAAAAAAAAAAAAAAAAAAAAAAAAAAAAAAAAAAAAAAAAAAAAAAAAAAAAAAAAAAAAAAAAAAAAAAAAAAAAAAAAAAAAAAAAAAAAAAAAAAAAAAAAAAAAAAAAAAAAAAAAAAAAAAAAAAAAAAAAAAAAAAAAAAAAAAAAAAAAAAAAAAAAAAAAAAAAAAAAAAAAAAAAAAAAAAAAAAAAAAAAAAAAAAAAAAAAAAAAAAAAAAAAAAAAAAAAAAAAAAGAAAAAAAAAAAAAAAAAAAAAAAAAAAGAAAAAAAAAAAAAAAAAAAAAAAAAAAAAAAAAAAAAAAAAAAAAAAAAAAAAAAAAAAAAAAAAAAAAAAAAAAAAAAAAAAAAAAAAAAAAAAAAAAAAAAAAAAAAAAAAAAAAAAAAAAAAAAAAAAAAAAAAAAAAAAAAAAAAAAAAAAAAAAAAAAAAAAAAAAAAAAAAAAAAAAAAAAAAAAAAAAAAAAAAAAAAAAAAAAAAAAAAAAAAAAAAAAAAAAAAAAAAAAAAAAAAAAAAAAAAAAAAAAAAAAAAAAAAAAAAAAAAAAAAAAAAAAAAAAAAAAAAAAAAAAAAAAAAAAAAAAAAAAAAAAAAAAGAAAAAAAAAAAAAAAAAAAAAAAAAAAAAAAAAAAAAAAAAAAAAAAAAAAAAAAAAAAAAAAAAAAAAAAAAAAAAAAAAAAAAAAAAAAAAAAAAAAAAAAAAAAAAAAAAAAAAAAAAAAAAAAAAAAAAAAAAAAAAAAAAAAAAAAAAAAAAAAAAAAAAAAAAAAAAAAAAAAAAAAAAAAAAAAAAAAAAAAAAAAAAAAAAAAAAAAAAAAAAAAAAAAAAAAAAAAAAAAAAAAAAAAAAAAAAAAAAAAAAAAAAAAAAAAAAAAAAAAAAAAAAAAAAAAAAAAAAAAAAAAAAAAAAAAAAAAAAAAAAAAAAAAAAAAAAAAAAAAAAAAAAAAAAAAAAAAAAAAAAAAAAAAAAAAAAAAAAAAAAAAAAAAAAAAAAAAAAAAAAAAAAAAAAAAAAAAAAAAAAAAAAAAAAAAAAAAAAAAAAAAAAAAAAAAAAAAAAAAAAAAAAAAAAAAAAAAAAAAAAAGAAAAAAAAAAAAAAAAAAAAAAAAAAAAAAAAAAAAAAAAAAAAAAAAAAAAAAAAAAAAAAAAAAAAAAAAAAAAAAAAAAAAAAAAAAAAAAAAAAAAAAAAAAAAAAAAAAAAAAAAAAAAAAAAAAAAAAAAAAAAAAAAAAAAAAAAAAAAAAAAAAAAAAAAAAAAAAAAAAAAAAAAAAAAAAAAAAAAAAAAAAAAAAAAAAAAAAAAAAAAAAAAAAAAAAAAAAAAAAGAAAAAAAAAAAAAAAAAAAAAAAAAAAAAAAAAAAAAAAAAAAAAAAAAAAAAAAAAAAAAAAAAAAAAAAAAAAAAAAAAGAAAAAAAAAAAAAAAAAAAAAAAAAAAAAAAAAAAAAAAAAAAAAAAAAAAAAAAAAAAAAAAAAAAAAAAAAAAAAAAAAAAAAAAAAAAAAAAAAAAAAAAAAAAAAAAAAAAAAAAAAAAAAAAAAAAAAAAAAAAAAAAAGAAAAAAAAAAAAAAAAAAAAAAAAAAAAAAAAAAAAAAAAAAAAAAAAAAAAAAAAAAAAAAAAAAAAAAAAAAAAAAAAAAAAAAAAAAAAAAAAAAAAAAAAAAAAAAAAAAAAAAAAAAAAAAAAAAAAAAAAAAAAAAAAAAAAAAAAAAAAAAAAAAAAAAAAAAAAAAAAAAAAAAAAAAAAAAAAAAAAAAAAAAAAAAAAAAAAAAAAAAAAAAAAAAAAAAAAAAAAAAAAAAAAAAAAAAAAAAAAAAAAAAAAAAAAAAAAAAAAAAAAAAAAAAAAAAAAAAAAAAAAAAAAAAAAAAAAAAAAAAAAAAAAAAAAAAAAAAAAAAAAAAAAAAAAAAAAAAAAAAAAAAAAAAAAAAAAAAAAAAAAAAAAAAAAAAAAAAAAAAAAAAAAAAAAAAAGAAAAAAAAAAAAAAAAAAAAAAAAAAAAAAAAAAAAAAAAAAAAAAAAAAAAAAAAAAAAAAAAAAAAAAAAAAAAAAAAAAAAAAAAAAAAAAAAAAAAAAAAAAAAAAAAAAAAAAAAAAAAAAAAAAAAAAAAAAAAAAAAAAAAAAAAAAAAAAAAAAAAAAAAAAAAAAAAAAAAAAAAAAAAAAAAAAAAAAAAAAAAAAAAAAAAAAAAAAAAAAAAAAAAAAAAAAAAAAAAAAAAAAAAAAAAAAAAAAAAAAAAAAAGAAAAAAAAAAAAAAAAAAAAAAAAAAAAAAAAAAAAAAAAAAAAAAAAAAAAAAAAAAAAAAAAAAAAAAAAAAAAAAAAAAAAAAAAAAAAAAAAAAAAAAAAAAAAAAAAAAAAAAAAAAAAAAAAAAAAAAAAAAAAAAAAAAAAAAAAAAAAAAAAAAAAAAAAAAAAAAAAAAAAAAAAAAAAAAAAAAAAAAAAAAAAAAAAAAAAAAAAAAAAAAAAAAAAAAAAAAAAAAAAAAAAAAAAAAAAAAAAAAAAAAAAAAAAAAAAAAAAAAAAAAAAAAAAAAAAAAAAAAAAAAAAAAAAAAAAAAAAAAAAAAAAAAAAAAAAAAAAAAAAAAAAAAAAAAAAAAAAAAAAAAAAAAAAAAAAAAAAAAAAAAAAAAAAAAAAAAAAAAAAAAAAAAAAAAAAAAAAAAAAAAAAAAAAAAAAAAAAAAAAAAAAAAAAAAAAAAAAAAAAAAAAAAAAAAAAAAAAAAAAAAAAAAAAAAAAAAAAAAAAAAAAAAAAAAAAAAAAAAAAGAAAAAAAAAAAAAAAAAAAAAAAAAAAAAAAAAAAAAAAAAAAAAAAAAAAAAAAAAAAAAAAAAAAAAAAAAAAAAAAAAAAAAAAAAAAAAAAAAAAAAAAAAAAAAAAAAAAAAAAAAAAAAAAAAAAAAAAAAAAAAAAAAAAAAAAAAAAAAAAAAAAAAAAAAAAAAAAAAAAAAAAAAAAAAAAAAAAAAAAAAAAAAAAAAAAAAAAAAAAAAAAAAAAAAAAAAAAAAAAAAAAAAAAAAAAAAAAAAAAAAAAAAAAAAAAAAAAAAAAAAAAAAAAAAAAAAAAAAAAAAAAAAAAAAAAAAAAAAAAAAAAAAAAAAAAAAAAAAAAAAGAAAAAAAAAAAAAAAAAAAAAAAAAAAAAAAAAAAAAAAAAAAAAAAAAAAAAAAAAAAAAAAAAAAAAAAAAAAAAAAAAAAAAAAAAAAAAAAAAAAAAAAAAAAAAAAAAAAAAAAAAAAAAAAAAAGAAAAAAAAAAAAAAAAAAAAAAAAAAAAAAAAAAAAAAAAAAAAAAAAAAAAAAAAAAAAAAAAAAAAAAAAAAAAAAAAAAAAAAAAAAAAAAAAAAAAAAAAAAAAAAAAAAAAAAAAAAAAAAAAAGAAAAAAAAAAAAAAAAAAAAAAAAAAAAAAAAAAAAAAAAAAAAAAAAAAAAAAAAAAAAAAAAAAAAAAAAAAAAAAAAAAAAAAAAAAAAAAAAAAAAAAAAAAAAAAAAAAAAAAAAAAAAAAAAAAAAAAAAAAAAGAAAAAAAAAAAAAAAAAAAAAAAAAAAAAAAAAAAAAAAAAAAAAAAAAAAAAAAAAAAAAAAAAAAAAAAAAAAAAAAAAAAAAAAAAAAAAAAAAAAAAAAAAAAAAAAAAAAAAAAAAAAAAAAAAAAAAAAAAAAAAAAAAAAAAAAAAAAAAAAAAAAAAAAAAAAAAAAAAAAAAAAAAAAAAAAAAAAAAAAAAAAAAAAAAAAAAAAAAAAAAAAAAAAAAAAAAAAAAAAAAAAAAAAAAAAAAAAAAAAAAAAAAAAAAAAAAAAAAAAAAAAAAAAAAAAAAAAAAAAAAAAAAAAAAAAAAAAAAAAAAAAAAAAAAAAAAAAAAAAAAAAAAAAAAAAAAAAAAAAAAAAAAAAAAAAAAAAAAAAAAAAAAAAAAAAAAAAAGAAAAAAAAAAAAAAAAAAAAAAAAAAAAAAAAAAAAAAAAAAAAAAAAAAAAAAAAAAAAAAAAAAAAAAAAAAGAAAAAAAAAAAAAAAAAAAAAAAAAAAAAAAAAAAAAAAAAAAAAAAAAAAAAAAAAAAAAAAAAAAAAAAAAAAAAAAAAAAAAAAAAAAAAAAAAAAAAAAAAAAAAAAAAAAAAAAAAAAAAAAAAAAAAAAAAAAAAAAAAAAAAAAAAAAAAAAAAAAAAAAAAAAAAAAAAAAAAAAAAAAAAAAAAAAAAAAAAAAAAAAAAAAAAAAAAAAAAAAAAAAAAAAAAAAAAAAAAAAAAAAAAAAAAAAAAAAAAAGAAAAAAAAAAAAAAAAAAAAAAAAAAAAAAAAAAAAAAAAAAAAAAAAAAAAAAAAAAAAAAAAAAAAAAAAAAAAAAAAAAAAAAAAAAAAAAAAAAAAAAAAAAAAAAAAAAAAAAAAAAAAAAAAAAAAAAAAAAAAAAAAAAAAAAAAAAAAAAAAAAAAAAAAAAAAAAAAAAAAAAAAAAAAAAAAAAAAAAAAAAAAAAAAAAAAAAAAAAAAAAAAAAAAAAAAAAAAAAAAAAAAAAAAAAAAAAAAAAAAAAAAAAAAAAAAAAAAAAAAAAAAAAAAAAAAAAAAAAAAAAAAAAAAAAAAAAAAAAAAAAAAAAAAAAAAAAAAAAAAAAAAAAAAAAAAAAAAAAAAAAAAAAAAAAAAAAAAAAAAAAAAAAAAAAAAAAAAAAAAAAAAAAAAAAAAAAAAAAAAAAAAAAAAAAAAAAAAAAAAAAAAAAAAAAAAAAAAAAAAAAAAAAAGAAAAAAAAAAAAAAAAAAAAAAAAAAAAAAAAAAAAAAAAAAAAAAAAAAAAAAAAAAAAAAAAAAAAAAAAAAAAAAAAAAAAAAAAAAAAAAAAAAAAAAAAAAAAAAAAAAAAAAAAAAAAAAAAAAAAAAAAAAAAAAAAAAAAAAAAAAAAAAAAAAAAAAAAAAAAAAAAAAAAAAAAAAAAAAAAAAAAAAAAAAAAAAAAAAAAAAAAAAAAAAAAAAAAAAAAAAAAAAAAAAAAAAAAAAAAAAAAAAAAAAAAAAAAAAAAAAAAAAAAAAAAAAAAAAAAAAAAAAAAAAAAAAAAAAAAAAAAAAAAAAAAAAAAAAAAAAAAAAAAAAAAAAAAAAAAAAAAAAAAAAAAAAAAAAAAAAAAAAAAAAAAAAAAAAAAAAAAAAAAAAAAAAAAAAAAAAAAAAAAAAAAAAAAAAAAAAAAAAAAAAAAAAAAAAAAAAAAAAAAAAAAAAAAAAAAAAAAAAAGAAAAAAAAAAAAAAAAAAAAAAAAAAAAAAAAAAAAAAAAAAAAAAAAAAAAAAAAAAAAAAAAAAAAAAAAAAAAAAAAAAAAAAAAAAAAAAAAAAAAAAAAAAAAAAAAAAAAAAAAAAAAAAAAAAAAAAAAAAAAAAAAAAAAAAAAAAAAAAAAAAAAAAAAAAAAAAAAAAAAAAAAAAAAAAAAAAAAAAAAAAAAAAAAAAAAGAAAAAAAAAAAAAAAAAAAAAAAAAAAAAAAAAAAAAAAAAAAAAAAAAAAAAAAAAAAAAAAAAAAAAAAAAAAAAAAAAAAAAAAAAAAAAAAAAAAAAAAAAAAAAAAAAAAAAAAAAAAAAAAAAAAAAAAAAAAAAAAAAAAAAAAAAAAAAAAAAAAAAAAAAAAAAAAAAAAAAAAAAAAAAAAAAAAAAAAAAAAAAAAAAAAAAAAAAAAAAAAAAAAAAAAAAAAAAAAAAAAAAAAAAAAAAAAAAAAAAAAAAAAAAAAAAAAAAAAAAAAAAAAAAAAAAAAAAAAAAAAAAAAAAAAAAAAAAAAAAAAAAAAAAAAAAAAAAAAAAAAAAAAAAAAAAAAAAAAAAAAAAAAAAAAAAAAAAAAAAAAAAAAAAAAAAAAAAAAAAAAAAAAAAAAAAAAAAAAAAAAAAAAAAAAAAAAAAAAAAAAAAAAAAAAAAAAAAAAAAAAAAAAAAAAAAAAAAAAAAAAAAAAAAAAAAAAAAAAAAAAAAAAAAAAAAAAAAAAAAAAAAAAAAAAAAAAAAAAAAAAAAAAAAAAAAAAAAAAAAAAAAAAAAAAAAAAAAAAAAAAAAAAAAAAAAAAAAAAAAAAAAAAAAAAAAAAAAAAAAAAAAAAAAAAAAAAAAAAAAAAAAAAAAAAAAAAAAAAAAAAAAAAAAAAAAAAAAAAAAAAAAAAAAAAAAAAAAAAAAAAAAAAAAAAAAAAAAAAAAAAAAAAAAAAAAAAAAAAAAAAAAAAAAAAAAAAAAAAAAAAAAAAAAAAAAAAAAAAAAAAAAAAAAAAAAAAAAAAAAAAAAAAAAAAAAAAAAAAGAAAAAAAAAAAAAAAAAAAAAAAAAAAAAAAAAAAAAAAAAAAAAAAAAAAAAAAAAAAAAAAAAAAAAAAAAAAAAAAAAAAAAAAAAAAAAAAAAAAAAAAAAAAAAAAAAAAAAAAAAAAAAAAAAAAAAAAAAAAAAAAAAAAAAAAAAAAAAAAAAAAAAAAAAAAAAAAAAAAAAAAAAAAAAAAAAAAAAAAAAAAAAAAAAAAAAAAAAAAAAAAAAAAAAAAAAAAAAAAAAAAAAAAAAAAAAAAAAAAAAAAAAAAAAAAAAAAAAAAAAAAAAAAAAAAAAAAAAAAAAAAAAAAAAAAAAAAAAAAAAAAAAAAAAAAAAAAAAAAAAAAAAAAAAAAAAAAAAAAAAAAAAAAAAAAAAAAAAAAAAAAAAAAAAAAAAAAAAAAAAAAAAAAAAAAAAAAAAAAAAAAAAAAAAAAAAAAAAAAAAAAAAAAAAAAAAAAAAAAAAAAAAAAAAAAAAAAAAAAAAAAAAAAAAAAAAAAAAAAAAAAAAAAAAAAAAAAAAAAAAAAAAAAAAAAAAAAAAAAAAAAAAAAAAAAAAAAAAAAAAAAAAAAAAAAAAAAAAAAAAAAAAAAAAAAAAAAAAAAAAAAAAAAAAAAAAAAAAAAAAAAAAAAAAAAAAAAAAAAAAAAAAAAAAAAAAAAAAAAAAAAAAAAAAAAAAAAAAAAAAAAAAAAAAAAAAAAAAAAAAAAAAAAAAAAAAAAAAAAAAAAAAAAAAAAAAAAAAAAAAAAAAAAAAAAAAAAAAAAAAAAAAAAAAAAAAAAAAAAAAAAAAAAAAAAAAAAAAAAAAAAAAAAAAAAAAAAAAAAAAAAGAAAAAAAAAAAAAAAAAAAAAAAAAAAAAAAAAAAAAAAAAAAAAAAAAAAAAAAAAAAAAAAAAAAAAAAAAAAAAAAAAAAAAAAAAAAAAAAAAAAAAAAAAAAAAAAAAAAAAAAAAAAAAAAAAAAAAAAAAAAAAAAAAAAAAAAAAAAAAAAAAAAAAAAAAAAAAAAAAAAAAAAAAAAAAAAAAAAAAAAAAAAAAAAAAAAAAAAAAAAAAAAAAAAAAAAAAAAAAAAAAAAAAAAAAAAAAAAAAAAAAAAAAAAAAAAAAAAAAAAAAAAAAAAAAAAAAAAAAAAAAAAAAAAAAAAAAAAAAAAAAAAAAAAAAAAAAAAAAAAAAAAAAAAAAAAAAAAAAAAAAAAAAAAAAAAAAAAAAAAAAAAAAAAAAAAAAAAAAAAAAAAAAAAAAAAAAAAAAAAAAAAAAAAAAAAAAAAAAAAAAAAAAAAAAAAAAAAAAAAAAAAAAAAAAAAAAAAAAAAAAAAAAAAAAAAAAAAAAAAAAAAAAAAAAAAAAAAAAAAAAAAAAAAAAAAAAAAAAAAAAAAAAAAAAAAAAAAAAAAAAAAAAAAAAAAAAAAAAAAAAAAAAAAAAAAAAAAAAAAAAAAAAAAAAAAAAAAAAAAAAAAAAAAAAAAAAAAAAAAAAAAAAAAAAAAAAAAAAAAAAAAAAAAAAAAAAAAAAAAAAAAAAAAAAAAAAAAAAAAAAAAAAAAAAAAAAAAAAAAAAAAAAAAAAAAAAAAAAAAAAAAAAAAAAAAAAAAAAAAAAAAAAAAAAAAAAAAAAAAAAAAAAAAAAAAAAAGAAAAAAAAAAAAAAAAAAAAAAAAAAAAAAAAAAAAAAAAAAAAAAAAAAAAAAAAAAAAAAAAAAAAAAAAAAAAAAAAAAAAAAAAAAGAAAAAAAAAAAAAAAAAAAAAAAAAAAAAAAAAAAAAAAAAAAAAAAAAAAAAAAAAAAAAAAAAAAAAAAAAAAAAAAAAAAAAAAAAAAAAAAAAAAAAAAAAAAAAAAAAAAAAAAAAAAAAAAAAAAAAAAAAAAAAAAAAAAAAAAAAAAAAAAAAAAAAAAAAAAAAAAAAAAAAAAAAAAAAAAAAAAAAAAAAAAAAAAAAAAAAAAAAAAAAAAAAAAAAAAAAAAAAAAAAGAAAAAAAAAAAAAAAAAAAAAAAAAAAAAAAAAAAAAAAAAAAAAAGAAAAAAAAAAAAAAAAAAAAAAAAAAAAAAAAAAAAAAAAAAAAAAAAAAAAAAAAAAAAAAAAAAAAAAAAAAAAAAAAAAAAAAAAAAAAAAAAAAAAAAAAAAAAAAAAAAAAAAAAAAAAAAAAAAAAAAAAAAAAAAAAAAAAAAAAAAAAAAAAAAAAAAAAAAAAAAAAAAAAAAAAAAAAAAAGAAAAAAAAAAAAAAAAAAAAAAAAAAAAAAAAAAAAAAAAAAAAAAAAAAAAAAAAAAAAAAAAAAAAAAAAAAAAAAAAAAAAAAAAAAAAAAAAAAAAAAAAAAAAAAAAAAAAAAAAAAAAAAAAAAAAAAGAAAAAAAAAAAAAAAAAAAAAAAAAAAAAAAAAAAAAAAAAAAAAAAAAAAAAAAAAAAAAAAAAAAAAGAAAAAAAAAAAAAAAAAAAAAAAAAAAAAAAAAAAAAAAAAAAAAAAAAAAAAAAAAAAAAAAAAAAAAAAAAAAAAAAAAAAAAAAAAAAAAAAAAAAAAAAAAAAAAAAAAAAAAAAAAAAAAAAAAAAAAAAAAAAAAAAAAAAAAAAAAAAAAAAAAAAAAAAAAAAAAAAAAAAAAAAAAAAAAAAAAAAAAAAAAAAAAAAAAAAAAAAAAAAAAAAAAAAAAAAAAAAAAAAAAAAAAAAAAAAAAAAAAAAAAAAAAAAAAAAAAAAAAAAAAAAAAAAAAAAAAAAAAAAAAAAAAAAAAAAAAAAAAAAAAAAAAAAAAAAAAAAAAAAAAAAAAAAAAAAAAAAAAAAAAGAAAAAAAAAAAAAAAAAAAAAAAAAAAAAAAAAAAAAAAAAAAAAAAAAAAAAAGAAAAAAAAAAAAAAAAAAAAAAAAAAAAAAAAAAAAAAAAAAAAAAAAAAAAAAAAAAAAAAAAAAAAAAAAAAAAAAAAAAAAAAAAAAAAAAAAAAAAAAAAAAAAAAAAAAAAAAAAAAAAAAAAAAAAAAAAAAAAAAAAAAAAAAAAAAAAAAAAAAAAAAAAAAAAAAAAAAAAAAAAAAAAAAAAAAAAAAAAAAAAAAAAAAAAAAAAAAAAAAAAAAAAAAAAAAAAAAAAAAAAAAAAAAAAAAAAAAAAAAAAAAAAAAAAAAAAAAAAAAAAAAAAAAAAAAAAAAAAAAAAAAAAAAAAAAAAAAAAAAAAAAAAAAAAAAAAAAAAAAAAAAAAAAAAAAAAAAAAAAAAAAAAAAAAAAAAAAAAAAAAAAAAAAAAAAAAAAAAAAAAAAAAAAAAAAAAAAAAAAAAAAAAAAAAAAAAAAAAAAAAAAAAAAAAAAAAAAAAAAAAAAAAAAAAAAAAAAAAAAAAAAAAAAAAAAAAAAAAAAAAAAAGAAAAAAAAAAAAAAAAAAAAAAAAAAAAAAAAAAAAAAAAAAAAAAAAAAAAAAAAAAAAGAAAAAAAAAAAAAAAAAAAAAAAAAAAAAAAAAAAAAAAAAAAAAAAAAAAAAAAAAAAAAAAAAAAAAAAAAAAAAAAAAAAAAAAAAAAAAAAAAAAAAAAAAAAAAAAAAAAAAAAAAAAAAAAAAAAAAAAAAAAAAAAAAAAAAAAAAAAAAAAAAAAAAAAAAAAAAAAAAAAAAAAAAAAAAAAAAAAAAAAAAAAAAAAAAAAAAAAAAAAAAAAAAAAAAAAAAAAAAAAAAAAAAAAAAAAAAAAAAAAAAAAAAAAAAAAAAAAAAAAAAAAAAAAAAAAAAAAAAAAAAAAAAAAAAAAAAAAAAAAAAAAAAAAAAAAAAAAAAAAAAAGAAAAAAAAAAAAAAAAAAAAAAAAAAAAAAAAAAAAAAAAGAAAAAAAAAAAAAAAAAAAAAAAAAAAAAAAAAAAAAAAAAAAAAAAAAAAAAAAAAAAAAAAAAAAAAAAAAAAAAAAAAAAAAAAAAAAAAAAAAAAAAAAAAAAAAAAAAGAAAAAAAAAAAAAAAAAAAAAAAAAAAAAAAAAAAAAAAAAAAAAAAAAAAAAAAAAAAAAAAAAAAAAAAAAAAAAAAAAAAAAAAAAAAAAAAAAAAAAAAAAAAAAAAAAAAAAAAAAAAAAAAAAAGAAAAAAAAAAAAAAAAAAAAAAAAAAAAAAAGAAAAAAAAAAAAAAAAAAAAAAAAAAAAAAAAAAAAAAAAAAAAAAAAAAAAAAAAAAAAAAAAAAAAAAAAAAAAAAAAAAAAAAAAAAAAAAAAAAAAAAAAAAAAAAAAAAAAAAAAAAAAAAAAAAAAAAAAAAAAAAAAAAAAAAAAAAAAAAAAAAAAAAAAAAAAAAAAAAAAAAAAAAAAAAAAAAAAAAAAAAAAAAAAAAAAAAAAAAAAAAAAAAAAAAAAAAAAAAAAAAAAAAAAAAAAAAAAAAAAAAAAAAAAAAAAAAAAAAAAAAAAAAAAAAAAAAAAAAAAAAAAAAAAAAAAAAAAAAAAAAAAAAAAAAAAAAAAAAAAAAAAAAAAAAAAAAAAAAAAAAAAAAAAAAAAAAAAAAAAAAAAAAAAAAAAAAAAAAAAAAAAAAAAAAAAAAAAAAAAAAAAAAAAAAAAGAAAAAAAAAAAAAAAAAAAAAAAAAAAAAAAAAAAAAAAAAAAAAAAAAAAAAAAAAAAAAAAAAAAAAAAAAAAAAAAAAAAAAAAAAAAAAAAAAAAAAAAAAAAAAAAAAAAAAAAAAAAAAAAAAAAAAAAAAAAAAAAAAAAGAAAAAAAAAAAAAAAAAAAAAAAAAAAAAAAAAAAAAAAAAAAAAAAAAAAAAAAAAAAAAAAAAAAAAAAAAAAAAAAAAAAAAAAAAAAAAAAAAAAAAAAAAAAAAAAAAAAAAAAAAAAAAAAAAAAAAAAAAAAAAAAAAAAAAAAAAAAAAAAAAAAAAAAAAAAAAAAAAAAAAAAAAAAAAAAAAAAAAAAAAAAAAAAAGAAAAAAAAAAAAAAAAAAAAAAAAAAAAAAAAAAAAAAAAAAAAAAAAAAAAAAAAAAAAAAAAAAAAAAAAAAAAAAAAAAAAAAAAAAAAAAAAAAAAAAAAAAAAAAAAAAAAAAAAAAAAAAAAAAAAAAAAAAAAAAAAAAAAAAAAAAAAAAAAAAAAAAAAAAAAAAAAAAAAAAAAAAAAAAAAAAAAAAAAAAAAAAAAAAAAAAAAAAAAAAAAAGAAAAAAAAAAAAAAAAAAAAAAAAAAAAAAAAAAAAAAAAAAAAAAAAAAAAAAAAAAAAAAAAAAAAAAAAAAAAAAAAAAAAAAAAAAAAAAAAAAAAAAAAAAAAAAAAAAAAAAAAAAAAAAAAAAAAGAAAAAAAAAAAAAAAAAAAAAAAAAAAAAAAAAAAAAAAAAAAAAAAAAAAAAAAAAAAAAAAAAAAAAAAAAAAAAAAAAAAAAAAAAAAAAAAAAAAAAAAAAAAAAAAAAAAAAAAAAAAAAAAAAAAAAAAAAAAAAAAAAAAAAAAAAAAAAAAAAAAAAAAAAAAAAAAAAAAAAAAAAAAAAAAAAAAAAAAAAAAAAAAAAAAAAAAAAAAAAAAAAAAAAAAAAAAAAAAAAAAAAAAAAAAAAAAAAAAAAAAAAAAAAAAAAAAAAAAAAAAAAAAAAAAAAAAAAAAAAAAAAAAAAAAAAAAAAAAAAAAAAAAAAAAAAAAAAAAAAAAAAAAAAAAAAAAAAAAAAAAAAAAAAAAAAAAAAAAAAAAAAAAAAAAAAAAAAAAAAAAAAAAAAAAAAAAAAAAAAAAAAAAAAAAAAAAAAAAAAAAAAAAAAAAAAAAAAAAAAAAAAAAAAAAAAAAAAAAAAAAAAAAAAAAAAAAAAAAAAAAAAAAAAAAAAAAAAAAAAAGAAAAAAAAAAAAAAAAAAAAAAAAAAAAAAAAAAAAAAAAAAAAAAAAAAAGAAAAAAAAAAAAAAAAAAAAAAAAAAAAAAAAAAAAAAAAAAAAAAAAAAAAAAAAAAAAAAAAAAAAAAAAAAAAAAAAAAAAAAAAAAAAAAAAAAAAAAAAAAAAAAAAAAAAAAAAAAAAAAAAAAAAAAAAAAAAAAAAAAAAAAAAAAAAAAAAAAAAAAAAAAAAAAGAAAAAAAAAAAAAAAAAAAAAAAAAAAAAAAAAAAAAAAAAAAAAAAAAAAAAAAAAAAAAAAAAAGAAAAAAAAAAAAAAAAAAAAAAAAAAAAAAAAAAAAAAAAAAAAAAAAAAAAAAAAAAAAAAAAAAAAAAAAAAAAAAAAAAAAAAAAAAAAAAAAAAAAAAAAAAAAAAAAAAAAAAAAAAAAAAAAAAAAAAAAAAAAAAAAAAAAAAAAAAAAAAAAAAAAAAAAAAAAAAAAAAAAAAAAAAAAAAAAAAAAAAAAAAAAAAAAAAAAAAAAAAAAAAAAAAAAAAAAAAAAAAAAAAAAAAAAAAAAAAAAAAAAAAAAAAAAAAAAAAAAAAAAAAAAAAAAAAAAAAAAAAAAAAAAAAAAAAAAAAAAAAAAAAAAAAAAAAAAAAAAAAAAAAAAAAAAAAAAAAAAAAAAAAAAAAAAAAAAAAAAAAAAAAAAAAAAAAAAAAAAAAAAAAAAAAAAAAAAAAAAAAAAAAAAAAAAAAAAAAAAAAAAAAAAAAAAAAAAAAAAAAAAAAAAAAAAAAAAAAAAAAAAAAAAAAAAAAAAAAAAAAAAAAAAAAAAAAAAAAAAAAAAAAAAAAAAAAAAAAAAAAAAAAAAAAAAAAAAAAAAAAAAAAAAAAAAAAAAAAAAAAAAAAAAAAAAAAAAAAAAAAAAAAAAAAAAAAAAAAAAAAAAAAAAAAAAAAAAAAAAAAAAAAAAAAAAAAAAAAAAAAAAAAAAAAAAAAAAAAAAAAAAAAAAAAAAAAAGAAAAAAAAAAAAAAAAAAAAAAAAAAAAAAAAAAAAAAAAAAAAAAAAAAAAAAAAAAAAAAAAAAAAAAAAAAAAAAAAAAAAAAAAAAAAAAAAAAAAAAAAAAAAAAAAAAAAAAAAAAAAAAAAAAAAAAAAAAAAAAAAAAAAAAAAAAAAAAAAAAAAAAAAAAAAAGAAAAAAAAAAAAAAAAAAAAAAAAAAAAAAAAAAAAAAAAAAAAAAAAAAAAAAAAAAAAAAAAAAAAAAAAAAAAAAAAAAAAAAAAAAAAAAAAAAAAAAAAAAAAAAAAAAAAAAAAAAAAAAAAAAAAAAAAAAAAAAAAAAAAAAAAAAAAAAAAAAAAAAAGAAAAAAAAAAAAAAAAAAAAAAAAAAAAAAAAAAAAAAAAAAAAAAAAAAAAAAAAAAAAAAAAAAAAAAAAAAAAAAAAAAAAAAAAAAAAAAAAAAAAAAAAAAAAAAAAAAAAAAAAAAAAAAAAAAAAAAAAAGAAAAAAAAAAAAAAAAAAAAAAAAAAAAAAAAAAAAAAAAAAAAAAAAAAAAAAAAAAAAAAAAAAAAAAAAAAAAAAAAAAAAAAAAAAAAAAAAAAAAAAAAAAAAAAAAAAAAAAAAAAAAAAAAAAAAAAAAAAAAAAAAAAAAAAAAAAAAAAAAAAAAAAAAAAAAAAAAAAAAAAAAAAAAAAAAAAAAAAAAAAAAAAAAAAAAAAAAAAAAAAAAAAAAAAAAAAAAAAAAAAAAAAAAAAAAAAAAAAAAAAAAAAAAAAAAAAAAAAAAAAAAAAAAAAAAAAAAAAAAAAAAAAAAAAAAAAAAAAAAAAAAAAAAAAAAAAAAAAGAAAAAAAAAAAAAAAAAAAAAAAAAAAAAAAAAAAAAAAAAAAAAAAAAAAAAAAAAAAAAAAAAAAAAAAGAAAAAAAAAAAAAAAAAAAAAAAAAAAAAAAAAAAAAAAAAAAAAAAAAAAAAAAAAAAAAAAAAAAAAAAAAAAAAAAAAAGAAAAAAAAAAAAAAAAAAAAAAAAAAAAAAAAAAAAAAAAAAAAAAAAAAAAAAAAAAAAAAAAAAAAAAAAAAAAAAAAAAAAAAAAAAAAAAAGAAAAAAAAAAAAAAAAAAAAAAAAAAAAAAAAAAAAAAAAAAAAAAAAAAAAAAAAAAAAAAAAAAAAAAAAAAAAAAAAAAAAAAAAAAAAAAAAAAAAAAAAAAAAAAAAAAAAAAAAAAAAAAAAAAAAAAAAAAAAAAAAAAAAAAAAAAAAAAAAAAAAAAAAAAAAAAAAAAAAAAAAAAAAAAAAAAAAAAAAAAAAAAAAAAAAAAAAAAAAAAAAAAAAAAAAAAAAAAAAAAAAAAAAAAAAAAAAAAAAAAAAAAAAAAAAAAAAAAAAAAAAAAAAAAAAAAAAAAAAAAAAAAAAAAAAAAAAAAAAAAAAAAAAAAAAAAAAAAAAAAAAAAAAAAAAAAAAAAAAAAAAAAAAAAAAAAAAAAAAAAAAAAAAAAAAAAAAAAAAAAAAAAAAAAAAAAAAAAAAAGAAAAAAAAAAAAAAAAAAAAAAAAAAAAAAAAAAAAAAAAAAAAAAAAAAAAAAAAAAAAAAAAAAAAAAAAAAAAAAAAAAAAAAAAAAAAAAAAAAAAAAAAAAAAAAAAAAAAAAAAAAAAAAAAAAAAAAAAAAAAAAAAAAAAAAAAAAAAAAAAAAAAAAAAAAAAAAAAAAAAAAAAAAAAAAAAAAAAAAAAAAAAAAAGAAAAAAAAAAAAAAAAAAAAAAAAAAAAAAAAAAAAAAAAAAAAAAAAAAAAAAAAAAAAAAAAAAAAAAAAGAAAAAAAAAAAAAAAAAAAAAAAAAAAAAAAAAAAAAAAAAAAAAAAAAAAAAAAAAAAAAAAAAAAAAAAAAAAAAAAAAAAAAAAAAAAAAAAAAAAAAAAAAAAAAAAAAAAAAAAAAAAAAAAGAAAAAAAAAAAAAAAAAAAAAAAAAAAAAAAAAAAAAAAAAAAAAAAAAAAAAAAAAAAAAAAAAAAAAAAAAAAAAAAAAAAAAAAAAAAAAAAAAAAAAAAAAAAAAAAAAAAAAAAAAAAAAAAAAAAAAAAAAAAAAAAAAAAAAAAAAAAAAAAAAAAAAAAAAAAAAAAAAAAAAAAAAAAAAAAAAAAAAAAAAAAAAAAAAAAAAAAAAAAAAAAAAAAAAAAAAAAAAAAAAAAAAAAAAAAAAAAAAAAAAAAAAAAAAAAAAAAAAAAAAAAAAAAAAAAAAAAAAAAAAAAAAAAAAGAAAAAAAAAAAAAAAAAAAAAAAAAAAAAAAAAAAAAAAAAAAAAAAAAAAAAAAAAAAAAAAAAAAAAAAAAAAAAAAAAAAAAAAAAAAAAAAAAAAAAAAAAAAAAAAAAAAAAAAAAAAAAAAAAAAAAAAAAAAAAAAAAAAAAAAAAAAAAAAAAAAAAAAAAAAAAAAAAAAAAAAAAAAAAAAAAAAAAAAAAAAAAAAAAAAAAAAAAAAAAAAAAAAAAAAAAAAAAAAAAAAAAAAAAAAAAAAAAAAAAAAAAAAAAAAAAAAAAAAAAAAAAAAAAAAAAAAAAAAAAAAAAAAAAAGAAAAAAAAAAAAAAAAAAAAAAAAAAAAAAAAAAAAAAAAAAAAAAAAAAAAAAAAAAAAAAAAAAAAAAAAAAAAAAAAAAAAAAAAAAAAAAAAAAAAAAAAAAAAAAAAAAAAAAAAAAAAAAAAAAAAAAAAAAAAAAAAAAAAAAAAAAAAAAAAAAAAAAAAAAAAAAAAAAAAAAAAAAAAAAAAAAAAAAAAAAAAAAAAAAAAAAAAAAAAAAAAAAAAAAAAAAAAAAAAAAAAAAAAAAAAAAAAAAAAAAAAAAAAAAAAAAAAAAAAAAAAAAAAAAAAAAAAAAAAAAAAAAAAAAAAAAAAAAAAAAAAAAAAAAAAAAAAAAAAAAAAAAAAAAAAAAAAAAAAAAAAAAAAAAAAAAAAAAAAAAAAAAAAAAAAAAAAAAAAAAAAAAAAAAAAAAAAAAAAAAAAAAAAAAAAAAAAAAAAAAAAAAAAAAAAAAAAAAAAAAAAAAAAAAAAAAAAAAAAAAAAAAAAAAAAAAAAAAAAAAAAAAAAAAAAAAAAAAAAAAAAAAAAAAAAAAAAAAAAAAAAAAAAAAAAGAAAAAAAAAAAAAAAAAAAAAAAAAAAAAAAAAAAAAAAAAAAAAAAAAAAAGAAAAAAAAAAAAAAAAAAAAAAAAAAAAAAAAAAAAAAAAAAAAAAAAAAAAAAAAAAAAAAAAAAAAAAAAAAAAAAAAAAAAAAAAAAAAAAAAAAAAAAAAAAAAAAAAAAAAAAAAAAAAAAAAAAAAAAAAAAAAAAAAAAAAAAAAAAAAAAAAAAAAAAAAAAAAAAAAAAAAAAAAAAAAAAAAAAAAAAAAAAAAAAAAAAAAAAAAAAAAAAAAAAAAAAAAAAAAAAAAAAAAAAAAAAAAAAAAAAAAAAAAAAAAAAAAAAAAAAAAAAAAAAAAAAAAAAAAAAAAAAAGAAAAAAAAAAAAAAAAAAAAAAAAAAAAAAAAAAAAAAAAAAAAAAAAAAAAAAAAAAAAAAAAAAAAAAAAAAAAAAAAAAAAAAAAAAAAAAAAAAAAAAAAAAAAAAAAAAAAAAAAAAAAAAAAAAAAAAAAAAAAAAAAAAAAAAAAAAAAAAAAAAAAAAAAAAAAGAAAAAAAAAAAAAAAAAAAAAAAAAAAAAAAAAAAAAAAAAAAAAAAAAAAAAAAAAAAAAAAAAAAAAAAAAAAAAAAAAAAAAAAAAAAAAAAAAAAAAAAAAAAAAAAAAAAAAAAAAAAAAAAAAAAAAAAAAAAAAAAAAAAAAAAAAAAAAAAAAAAAAAAAAAAAAAAAAAAAAAAAAAAAAAAAAAAAAAAAAAAAAAAAAAAAAAAAAAAAAAAAAAAAAAAAAAAAAAAAAAAAAAAAAAAAAAAAAAAAAAAAAAAAAAAAAAAAAAAAAAAAAAAAAAAAAAAAAAAAAAAAAAAAAAAAAAAAAAAAAAAAAAAAAAAAAAAAAAAAAAAAAAAAAAAAAAAAAAAAAAAAAAAAAAAAAAAAAAAAAAAAAAAAAAAAAAAAAAAAAAAAAAAAAAAAAAAAAAAAAAAAAAAAAAAAAAAAAAAAAAAAAAAAAAAAAAAAAAAAAAAAAAAAAAAAAAAAAAAAAAAAAAAAAAGAAAAAAAAAAAAAAAAAAAAAAAAAAAAAAAAAAAAAAAAAAAAAAAAAAAAAAAAAAAAAAAAAAAAAAAAAAAAAAAAAAAAAAAAAAAAAAAAAAAAAAAAAAAAAAAAAAAAAAAAAAAAAAAAAAAAAAAAAAAAAAAAAAAAAAAAAAAAAAAAAAAAAAAAAAAAAAAAAAAAAAAAAAAAAAAAAAAAAAAAAAAAAAAAAAAAAAAAAAAAAAAAAAAAAAAAAAAAAAAAAAAAAAAAAAAAAAAAAAAAAAAAAAAAAAAAAAAAAAAAAAAAAAAAAAAAAAAAAAAAAAAAAAAAAAAAAAAAAAAAAAAAAAAAAAAAAAAAAAAAAAAAAAAAAAAAAAAAAAAAAAAAAAAAAAAAAAAAAAAAAAAAAAAAAAAAAAAAAAAAAAGAAAAAAAAAAAAAAAAAAAGAAAAAAAAAAAAAAAAAAAAAAAAAAAAAAAAAAAAAAAAAAAAAAAAAAAAAAAAAAAAAAAAAAAAAAAAAAAAAAAAAAAAAAAAAAAAAAAAAAAAAAAAAAAAAAAAAAAAAAAAAAAAAAAAAAAAAAAAAAAAAAAAAAAAAAAAAAAAAAAAAAAAAAAAAAAAAAAAAAAAAAAAAAAAAAAAAAAAAAAAAAAAAAAAAAAAAAAAAAAAAAAAAAAAAAAAAAAAAAAAAAAAAAAAAAAAAAAAAAAAAAAAAAAAAAAAAAAAAAAAAAAAAAAAAAAAAAAAAAAAAAAAAAAAAAAAAAAAAAAAAAAAAAAAAAAAAAAAAAAAAAAAAAAAAAAAAAAAGAAAAAAAAAAAAAAAAAAAAAAAAAAAAAAAAAAAAAAAAAAAAAAAAAAAAAAAAAAAAAAAAAAAAAAAAAAAAAAAAAAAAAAAAAAAAAAAAAAAAAAAAAAAAAAAAAAAAAAAAAAAAAAAAAAAAAAAAAAAAAAAAAAAAAAAAAAAAAAAAAAAAAAAAAAAAAAAAAAAAAAAAAAAAAAAAAAAAAAAAAAAAAAAAAAAAAAAAAAAAAAAAAAAAAAAAAAAAAAAAAAAAAAAAAAAAAAAAAAAAAAAAAAAAAAAAAAAAAAAAAAAAAAAAAAAAAAAAAAAAAAAAAAAAAAAAAAAAAAAAAAAAAAAAAAAAAAAAAAAAAAAAAAAAAAAAAAAAAAAAAAAAAAAAAAAAAAAAAAAAAAAAAAAAAAAAAAAAAAAAAAAAAAAAAAAAAAAAAAAAAAAAAAAAAAAAAAAAAAAAAAAAAAAAAAAAAAAAAAAAAAAAAAAAAAAAAAAAAAAAAAAAAAAAAAAAAAAAAAAAAAAAAAAAAAAAAAAAAAAAAAAAAAAAAAAAAAAAAAAAAAAAAAAAAAAAAAAAAAAAAAAAAAAAAAAAAAAAAAAAAAAAAAAAAAAAAAAAAAAAAAAAAAAAAAAAAAAAAAAAAAAAAAAAAAAAAAAAAAAAAAAAAAAAAAAAAAAAAAAAAAAAAAAAAAAAAAAAAAAAAAAAAAAAAAAAAAAAAAAAAAAAAAAAAAAAAAAAAAAAAAAAAAAAAAAAAAAAAAAAAAAAAAAAAAAAAAAAAAAAAAAAAAAAAAAAAAAAAAAAAAAAAAAAAAAAAAAAAAAAAAAAAAAAAAAAAAAAAAAAAAAAAAAAAAAAAAAAAAAAAAAAAAAAAAAAAAAAAAAAAAAAAAAAAAAAAAAAAAAAAGAAAAAAAAAAAAAAAAAAAAAAAAAAAAAAAAAAAAAAAAAAAAAAAAAAAAAAAAAAAAAAAAAAAAAAAAAAAAAAAAAAAAAAAAAAAAAAAAAAAAAAAAAAAAAAAAAAAAAAAAAAAAAAAAAAAAAAAAAAAAAAAAAAAAAAAAAAAAAAAAAAAAAAAAAAAAAAAAAAAAAAAAAAAAAAAAAAAAAAAAAAAAAAAAAAAAAAAAAAAAAAAAAAAAAAAAAAAAAAAAAAAAAAAAAAAAAAAAGAAAAAAAAAAAAAAAAAAAAAAAAAAAAAAAAAAAAAAAAAAAAAAAAAAAAAAAAAAAAAAAAAAAAAAAAAAAAAAAAGAAAAAAAAAAAAAAAAAAAAAAAAAAAAAAAAAAAAAAAAAAAAAAAAAAAAAAAAAAAAAAAAAAAAAAAAAAAAAAAAAAAAAAAAAAAAAAAGAAAAAAAAAAAAAAAAAAAAAAAAAAAAAAAAAAAAAAAAAAAAAAAAAAAAAAAAAAAAAAAAAAAAAAAAAAAAAAAAAAAAAAAAAAAAAAAAAAAAAAAAAAAAAAAAAAAGAAAAAAAAAAAAAAAAAAAAAAAAAAAAAAAAAAAAAAAAAAAAAAAAAAAAAAAAAAAAAAAAAAAAAAAAAAAAAAAAAAAAAAAAAAAAAAAAAAAAAAAAAAAAAAAAAAAAAAAAAAAAAAAAAAAAAAAAAAAAAAAAAAAAAAAAAAAAAAAAAAAAAAAAAAAAAAAAAAAAAAAAAAAAAAAAAAAAAAAAAAAAAAAAAAAAAAAAAGAAAAAAAAAAAAAAAAAAAAAAAAAAAAAAAAAAAAAAAAAAAAAAAAAAAAAAAAAAAAAAAAAAAAAAAAAAAAAAAAAAAAAAAAAAAAAAAAAAAAAAAAAAAAAAAAAAAAAAAAAAAAAAAAAAAAAAAAAAAAAAAAAAAAAAAAAAAAAAAAAAAAAAAAAAAAAAAAAAAAAAAAAAAAAAAAAAAAAAAAAAAAAAAAAAAAAAAAAAAAAAAAAAAAAAAAAAAAAAAAAAAAAAAAAAAAAAAAAAAAAAAAAAAAAAAAAAAAAAAAAAAAAAAAAAAAAAAAAAAAAAAAAAAAAAAAAAAAAAAAAAAAAAAAAAAAAAAAAAAAAAAAAAAAAAAAAAAAAAAAAAAAAAAAAAAAAAAAAAAAAAAAAAAAAAAAAAAAAAAAAAAAAAAAAAAAAAAAAAAAAAAAAAAAAAAAAAAAAAAAAAAAAAAAAAAAAAAAAAAAAAAAAAAAAAAAAAAAAAAAAAAAAAGAAAAAAAAAAAAAAAGAAAAAAAAAAAAAAAAAAAAAAAAAAAAAAAAAAAAAAAAAAAAAAAAAAAAAAAAAAAAAAAAAAAAAAAAAAAAAAAAAAAAAAAAAAAAAAAAAAAAAAAAAAAAAAAAAAAAAAAAAAAAAAAAAAAAAAAGAAAAAAAAAAAAAAAAAAAAAAAAAAAAAAAAAAAAAAAAAAAAAAAAAAAAAAAAAAAAAAAAAAAAAAAAAAAAAAAAAAAAAAAAAAAAAAAAAAAAAAAAAAAAAAAAAAAAAAAAAAAAAAAAAAAAAAAAAAAAAAAAAAAAAAAAAAAAAAAAAAAAAAAAAAAAAAAAAAAAAAAAAAAGAAAAAAAAAAAAAAAAAAAAAAAAAAAAAAAAAAAAAAAAAAAAAAAAAAAAAAAGAAAAAAAAAAAAAAAAAAAAAAAAAAAAAAAAAAAAAGAAAAAAAAAAAAAAAAAAAAAAAAAAAAAAAAAAAAAAAAAAAAAAAAAAAAAAAAAAAAAAAAAAAAAAAAAAAAAAAAAAAAAAAAAAAAAAAAAAAAAAAAAAAAAAAAAAAAAAAAAAAAAAAAAAAAAAAAAAAAAAAAAAAAAAAAAAAAAAAAAAAAAAAAAAAAAAAAAAAAAAAAAAAAAAAAAAAAAAAAAAAAAAAAAAAAAAAAAAAAAAAAAAAAAAAAAAAAAAAAAAAAAAAAAAAAAAAAAAAAAAAAAAAAAAAAAAAAAAAAAAAAAAAAAAAAAAAAAAAAAAAAAAAAAAAAAAAAAAAAAAAAAAAAAAAAAAAAAAAAAAAAAAAAAAAAAAAAAAAAAAAAAAAAAAAAAAAAAAAAAAAAAAAAAAAAAAAAAAAAAAAAAAAAAAAAAAAAAAAAAAAAAAAAAAGAAAAAAAAAAAAAAAAAAAAAAAAAAAAAAAAAAAAAAAAAAAAAAAAAAAAAAAAAAAAAAAAAAAAAAAAAAAAAAAAAAAAAAAAAAAAAAAAAAAAAAAAAAAAAAAAAAAAAAAAAAAAAAAAAAAAAAAAAAAAAAAAAAAAAAAAAAAAAAAAAAAAAAAAAAAAAAAAAAAAAAAAAAAAAAAAAAAAAAAAAAAAAAAGAAAAAAAAAAAAAAAAAAAAAAAAAAAAAAAAAAAAAAAAAAAAAAAAAAAAAAAAAAAAAAAAAAAAAAAAAAAAAAAAAAAAAAAAAAAAAAAAAAAAAAAAAAAAAAAAAAAAAAAAAAAAAAAAAAAAAAAAAAAAAAAAAAAAAAAAAAAAAAAAAAAAAAAAAAAAAAAAAAAAAAAAAAAAAAAAAAAAAAAAAAAAAAAAAAAAAAAAAAAAAAAAAAAAAAAAAAAAAAAAAGAAAAAAAAAAAAAAAAAAAAAAAAAAAAAAAAAAAAAAAAAAAAAAAAAAAAAAAAAAAAAAAAAAAAAAAAAAAAAAAAAAAAAAAAAAAAAAAAAAAAAAAAAAAAAAAAAAAAAAAAAAAAAAAAAAAAAAAAAAAAAAAAAAAAAAAAAAAAAAAAAAAAAAAAAAAAAAAAAAAAAAAAAAAAAAAAAAAAAAAAAAAAAAAAAAAAAAAAAAAAAAAAAAAAAAAAAAAAAAAAAAAAAAAAAAAAAAAAAAAAAAAAAAAAAAAAAAAAGAAAAAAAAAAAAAAAAAAAAAAAAAAAAAAAAAAAAAAAAAAAAAAAAAAAAAAAAAAAAAAAAAAAAAAAAAAAAAAAAAAAAAAAAAAAAAAAAAAAAAAAAAAAAAAAAAAAAAAAAAAAAAAAAAAAAAAAAAAAAAAAAAAAAAAAAAAGAAAAAAAAAAAAAAAAAAAAAAAAAAAAAAAAAAAAAAAAAAAAAAAAAAAAAAAAAAAAAAAAAAAAAAAAAAAAAAAAAAAAAAAAAAAAAAAAAAAAAAAAAAAAAAAAAAAAAGAAAAAAAAAAAAAAAAAAAAAAAAAAAAAAAAAAAAAAAAAAAAAAAAAAAAAAGAAAAAAAAAAAAAAAAAAAAAAAAAAAAAAAAAAAAAAAAAAAAAAAAAAAAAAAAAAAAAAAAAAAAAAAAAAAAAAAAAAAAAAAAAAAAAAAAAAAAAAAAAAAAAAAAAAAAAAAAAAAAAAAAAAAAAAAAAAAAAGAAAAAAAAAAAAAAAAAAAAAAAAAAAAAAAAAAAAAAAAAAAAAAAAAAAAAAAAAAAAAAAAAAAAAAAAAAAAAAAAAAAAAAAAAAAAAAAAAAAAAAAAAAAAAAAAAAAAAAAAAAAAAAAAAAAAAAAAAAAAAAAAAAAAAAAAAAAAAAAAAAAAAAAAAAAAAAAAAAAAAAAAAAAAAAAAAAAAAAAAAAAAAAAAAAAAAAAAAAAAAAAAAAAAAAAAAAAAAAAGAAAAAAAAAAAAAAAAAAAAAAAAAAAAAAAAAAAAAAAAAAAAAAAAGAAAAAAAAAAAAAAAAAAAAAAAAAAAAAAAAAAAAAAAAAAAAAAAAAAAAAAAAAAAAAAAAAAAAAAAAAAAAAAAAAAAAAAAAAAAAAAAAAAAAAAAAAAAAAAAAAAAAAAAAAAAAAAAAAAAAAAAAAAAAAAAAAAAAAAAAAAAAAAAAAAAAAAAAAAAAAAAAAAAAAAAAAAAAAAAAAAAAAAAAAAAAAAAAAAAAAAAAAAAAAAAAAAAAAAAAAAAAAAAAAAAAAAAAAAAAAAAAAAAAAAAAAAAAAAAAAAAAAAAAAAAAAAAAAAAAAAAAAAAAAAAAAAAAAAAAAAAAAAAAAAAAAAAAAAAAAAAAAAAAAAAAAAAAAAAAAAAAAAAAAAAAAAAAAAAAAAAAAAAAAAAAAAAAAAAAAAAAAAAAAAAAAAAAAAAAAAAAAAAAAAAAAAAAAAAAAAAAAAAAAAAAAAAAAAAAAAAAAAAAAAAAAAAAAAAAAAAAAAAAAAAAAAAAAAAAAAAAAAAAAAAAAAAAAAAAAAAAAAAAAAAAAAAAAAAAAAAAAAAAAAAAAAAAAAAAAAAAAAAAAAAAAAAAAAAAAAAAAAAAAAAAAAAAAAAAAAAAAAAAAAAAAAAAAAAAAAAAAAAAAAAAAAAAAAAAAAAAAAAAAAAAAAAAAAAAAAAAAAAAAAAAAAAAAAAAAAAAAAAAAAAAAAAAAAAAAAAAAAAAAAAAAAAAAAAAAAAAAAAAAAAAAAAAAAAAAAAAAAAAAAAAAAAAAAAAAAAAAAAAAAAAAAAAAAAAAAAAAAAAAAAAAAAAAAAAAAAAAAAAAAAAAAAAAAAAAGAAAAAAAAAAAAAAAAAAAAAAAAAAAAAAAAAAAAAAAAAAAAAAAAAAAAAAAAAAAAAAAAAAAAAAAAAAAAAAAAAAAAAAAAAAAAAAAAAAAAAAAAAAAAAAAAAAAAAAAAAAAAAAAAAAAAAAAAAAAAAAAAAAAAAAAAAAAAAAAAAAAAAAAAAAAAAAAAAAAAAAAAAAAAAAAAAAAAAAAAAAAAAAAAAAAAAAAAAAAAAAAAAAAAAAAAAAAAAAAAAAAAAAAAAAAAAAAGAAAAAAAAAAAAAAAAAAAAAAAAAAAAAAAAAAAAAAAAAAAAAAAAAAAAAAAAAAAAAAAAAAAAAAAAAAAAAGAAAAAAAAAAAAAAAAAAAAAAAAAAAAAAAAAAAAAAAAAAAAAAAAAGAAAAAAAAAAAAAAAAAAAAAAAAAAAAAAAAAAAAAAAAAAAAAAAAAAAAAAAAAAAAAAAAAAAAAAAAAAAAAAAAAAAAAAAAAAAAAAAAAAAAAAAAAAAAAAAAAAAAAAAAAAAAAAAAAAAAAAAAAAAAAAAAAAAAAAAAAAAAAAAAAAAAAAAAAAAAAAAAGAAAAAAAAAAAAAAAAAAAAAAAAAAAAAAAAAAAAAAAAAAAAAAAAAAAAAAAAAAAAAAAAAAAAAAAAAAAAAAAAAAAAAAAAAAAAAAAAAAAAAAAAAAAAAAAAAAAAAAAAAAAAAAAAAAAAAAAAAAAAAAAAAAAAAAAAAAAAAAAAAAAAAAAAAAAAAAAAAAAAAAAAAAAAAAAAAAAAAAAAAAAAAAAAAAAAAAAAAAAAAAAAAAAAAAAAAAAAAAAAAAAAGAAAAAAAAAAAAAAAAAAAAAAAAAAAAAAAAAAAAAAAAAAAAAAAAAAAAAAAAAAAAAAAAAAAAAAAAAAAAAAAAAAAAAAAAAAAAAAAAAAAAAAAAAAAAAAAAAAAAAAAAAAAAAAAAAAAAAAAAAAAAAAAAAAAAAAAAAAAAAAAAAAAAAAAAAAAAAAAAAAAAAAAAAAAAAAAAAAAAAAAAAAAAAAAAAAAAAAAAAAAAAAAAAAAAAAAAAAAAAAAAAAAAAAAAAAAAAAAAAAAAAAAAAAAAAAAAAAAAAAAAAAAAAAAAAAAAAAAAAAAAAAAAAAAAAAAAAAAAAAAAAAAAAAAAGAAAAAAAAAAAAAAAAAAAAAAAAAAAAAAAAAAAAAAAAAAAAAAAAAAAAAAAAAAAAAAAAAAAAAAAAAAAAAAAAAAAAAAAAAAAAAAAAAAAAAAAAAAAAAAAAAAAAAAAAAAAAAAAAAAAAAAAAAAAAAAAAAAAAAAAAAAAAAAAAAAAAAAAAAAAAAAAAAAAAAAAAAAAAAAAAAAAAAAAAAAAAAAAAAAAAAAAAAAAAAAAAAAAAAAAAAAAAAAAAAAAAAAAAAAAAAAAAAAAAAAAAAAAAAAAAAAAAAAAAAAAAAAAAAAAAAAAAAAAAAAAAAAAAAAAAAAAAAAAAAAAAAAAAAAAAAAAAAAAAAAAAAAAAAAAAAAAAAAAAAAAAAAAAAAAAAAAAAAAAAAAAAAAAAAAAAAAAAAAAAAAAAAAAAAAAAAAAAAAAAAAAAAAAAAAAAAAAAAAAAAAAAAAAAAAAAAAAAAAAAAAAAAAAAAAAAAAAAAAAAAAAAAAAAAAAAAAAAAAAAAAAAAAAAAAAAAAAAAAAAAAAAAAAAAAAAAAAAAAAAAAAAAAAAAAAAAAAAAAAAAAAAAAAAAAAAAAAAAAAAAAAAAAAAAAAAAAAAAAAAAAAAAAAAAAAAAAAAAAAAAAAAAAAAAAAAAAAAAAAAAAAAAAAAAAAAAAAAAAAAAAAAAAAAAAAAAAAAAAAAAAAAAAAAAAAAAAAAAAAAAAAAAAAAAAAAAAAAAAAAAAAAAAAAAAAAAAAAAAAAAAAAAAAAAAAAAAAAAAAAAAAAAAAAAAAAAAAAAAAAAAAAAAAAAAAAAAAAAAAAAAAAAAAAAAAAAAAAAAAAAAAAAAAAAAAAAAAAAAAAAAAAAAAAAAAAAAAAAAAAAAAAAAAAAAAAAAAAAAAAAAAAAAAAAAAAAAAAAAGAAAAAAAAAAAAAAAAAAAAAAAAAAAAAAAAAAAAAAAAAAAAAAAAAAAAAAAAAAAAAAAAGAAAAAAAAAAAAAAAAAAAAAAAAAAAAAAAAAAAAAAAAAAAAAAAAAAAAAAAAAAAAAAAAAAAAAAAAAAAAAAAAAAAAAAAAAAAAAAAAAAAAAAAAAAAAAAAAAAAAAAAAAAAAAAAAAAAAAAAAAAAAAAAAAAAAAAAAAAAAAAAAAAAAAAAAAAAAAAAAAAAAAAAAAAAAAAAAAAAAAAAAAAAAAAAAAAAAAAAAAAAAAAAAAAAAAAAAAAAAAAAAAAAAAAAAAAAAAAAAAAAAAAAAAAAAAAAAAAAAAAAAAAAAAAAAAAAAAAAAAAAAAAAAAAAAAAAAAAAAAAAAAAAAAAAAAAAAAAAAAAAAAAAAAAAAAAAAAAAAAAAAAAAAAAAAAAAAAAAAAAAAAAAAAAAAAAAAAAAAAAAAAAAAAAAAAAAAAAAAAAAAAAAAAAAAAAAAAAAAAAAAAAAAAAAAAAAAAAAGAAAAAAAAAAAAAAAAAAAAAAAAAAAAAAAAAAAAAAAAAAAAAAAAAAAAAAAAAAAAAAAAAAAAAAAAAAAAAAAAAAAAAAAAAAAAAAAAAAAAAAAAAAAAAAAAAAAAAAAAAAAAAAAAAAAAAAAAAAAAAAAAAAAAAAAAAAAAAAAAAAAAAAAAAAAAAAAAAAAAAAAAAAAAAAAAAAAAAAAAAAAAAAAAAAAAAAAAAAAAAAAAAAAAAAAAAAAAAAAAAAAAAAAAAAAAAAAAAAAAAAAAAAAAAAAAAAAAAAAAAAAAAAAAAAAAAAAAAAAAAAAAAAAAAAAAAAAAAAAAAAAAAAAAAAAAAAAAAAAAAAAAAAAAAAAAAAAAAAAAAAAAAAAAAAAAAAAAAAAAAAAAAAAAAAAAAAAAAAAAAAAAAAAAAAAAAAAAAAAAAAAAAAAAAAAAAAAAAAAAAAAAAAAAAAAAAAAAAAAAAAAAAAAAAAAAAAAAAAAAAAAAAAAAAAAAAAAAAAAAAAAAAAAAAAAAAAAAAAAAAAAAAAAAAAAAAAAAAAAAAAAAAAAAAAAAAAAAAAAAAAAAAAAAAAAAAAAAAAAAAAAAAAAAAAAAAAAAAAAAAAAAAAAAAAAAAAAAAAAAAAAAAAAAAAAAAAAAAAAAAAAAAAAAAAAAAAAAAAAAAAAAAAAAAAAAAAAAAAAAAAAAAAAAAAAAAAAAAAAAAAAAAAAAAAAAAAAAAAAAAAAAAAAAAAAAAAAAAAAAAAAAAAAAAAAAAAAAAAAAAAAAAAAAAAAAAAAAAAAAAAAAAAAAAAAAAAAAAAAAAAAAAAAAAAAAAAGAAAAAAAAAAAAAAAAAAAAAAAAAAAAAAAAAAAAAAAAAAAAAAAAAAAAAAAAAAAAAAAAAAAAAAAAAAAAAAAAAAAAAAAAAAAAAAAAAAAAAAAAAAAAAAAAAAAAAAAAAAAAAAAAAAAAAAAAAAAAAAAAAAAAAAAAAAAAAAAAAAAAAAAAAAAAAAAAAAAAAAAAAAAAAAAAAAAAAAAAAAAAAAAAAAAAAAAAAAAAAAAAAAAAAAAAAAAAAAAAAAAAAAAAAGAAAAAAAAAAAAAAAAAAAAAAAAAAAAAAAAAAAAAAAAAAAAAAAAAAAAAAAAAAAAAAAAAAAAAAAAAAAAAAAAAAAAAAAAAAAAAAAAAAAAAAAAAAAAAAAAAAAAAAAAAAAAAAAAAAAAAAAAAAAAAAAAAAAAAAAAAAAAAAAAAAAGAAAAAAAAAAAAAAAAAAAAAAAAAAAAAAAAAAAAAAAAAAAAAAAAAAAAAAAAAAAAAAAAAAAAAAAAAAAAAAAAAAAAAAAAAAAAAAAAAAAAAAAAAAAAAAAAAAAAAAAAAAAAAAAAAAAAAAAAAAAAAAAAAAAAAAAAAAAAAAAAAAAAAAAAAAAAAAAAAAAAAAAAAAAAAAAAAAAAAAAAAAAAAAAAAAAAAAAAAAAAAAAAAAAAAAAAAAAAAAAAAAAAAAAAAAAAAAAAAAAAAAAAAAAAAAAAAAAAAAAAAAAAAAAAAAAAAAAAAAAAAAAAAAAAAAAAAAAAAAAAAAAAAAAAAAAAAAAAAAAAAAAAAAAAAAAAAAAAAAAAAAAAAAAAAAAAAAAAAAAAAAAAAAAAAAAAAAAAAAAAAAAAAAAAAAAAAAAAAAAAAAAAAAAAAAAAAAAAAAAAAAAAAAAAAAAAAAAAAAAAAAAAAAAAAAAAAAAAAAAAAAAAAAAAAAAAAAAAAAAAAAAAAAAAAAAAAAAAAAAAAAAAAAAAAAAAAAAAAAAAAAAAAAAAAAAAAAAAAAAAAAAAAAAAAAAAAAAAAAAAAAAAAAAAAAAAAAAAAAAAAAAAAAAAAAAAAAAAAAAAAAAAAAAAAAAAAAAAAAAAAAAAAAAAAAAAAAAAAAAAAAAAAAAAAAAAAAAAAAAAAAAAAAAAAAAAAAAAAAAAAAAAAAAAAAAAAAAAAAAAAAAAAAAAAAAAAAAAAAAAAAAAAAAAAAAAAAAAAAAAAAAAAAAAAAAAAAAAAAAAAAAAAAAAAAAAAAAAAAAAAAAAAAAAAAAAAAAAAAAAAAAAAAAAAAAAAAAAAAAAAAAAAAAAAAAAAAAAAAAAAAAAAAAAAAAAAAAAAAAAAAAAAAAAAAAAAAAAAAAAAAAAAAAAAAAAAAAAAAAAAAAAAAAAAAAAAAAAAAAAAAAAAAAAAAAAAAAAAAAAAAAAAAAAAAAAAAAAAAAAAAAAAAAAAAAAAAAAAAAAAAAAAAAAAAAAAAAAAAAAAAAAAAAAAAAAAAAAAAAAAAAAAAAAAAAAAAAAAAAAAAAAAAAAAAAAAAAAAAAAAAAAAAAAAAAAAAAAAAAAAAAAAAAAAAAAAAAAAAAAAAAAAAAAAAAAAAAGAAAAAAAAAAAAAAAAAAAAAAAAAAAAAAAAAAAAAAAAAAAAAAAAAAAAAAAAAAAAAAAAAAAAAAAAAAAAAAAAAAAAAAAAAAAAAAAAAAAAAAAAAAAAGAAAAAAAAAAAAAAAAAAAAAAAAAAAAAAAAAAAAAAAAAAAAAAAAAAAAAAAAAAAAAAAAAAAAAAAAAAAAAAAAAAAAAAAAAAAAAAAAAAAAAAAAAAAAAAAAAAAAAAAAAAAAAAAAAAAAAAAAAAAAAAAAAAAAAAAAAAAAAAAAAAAAAAAAAAAAAAAAAAAAAAAAAAAAAAAAAAAAAAAAAAAAAAAAAAAAAAAAAAAAAAAAAAAAAAAAAAAAAAAAAAAAAAAAAAAAAAAAAAAAAAAAAAAAAAAAAAAAAAAAAAAAAAAAAAAAAAAAAAAAAAAAAAAAAAAAAAAAAAAAAAAAAAAAAAAAAAAAAAAAAAAAAAAAAAAAAAAAAAAAAAAAAAAAAAAAAAAAAAAAAAAAAAAAAAAAAAAAAAAAAAAAAAAAAAAAAAAAAAAAAAAAAAAAAAAAAAAAAAAAAAAAAAAAAAAAAAAAAAAAAAAAAAAAAAAAAAAAAAAAAAAAAAAAAAAAAAAAAAAAAAAAAAAAAAAAAAAAAAAAAAAAAAAAAAAAAAGAAAAAAAAAAAAAAAAAAAAAAAAAAAAAAAAAAAAAAAAAAAAAAAAAAAAAAAAAAAAAAAAAAAAAAAAAAAAAAAAAAAAAAAAAAAAAAAAAAAAAAAAAAAAAAAAAAAAAAAAAAAAAAAAAAAAAAAAAAAAAAAAAAAAAAAAAAAAAAAAAAAAAAAAAAAAAAAAAAAAAAAAAAAAAAAAAAAAAAAAAAAAAAAAAAAAAAAAAAAAAAAAAAAAAAAAAAAAAAAAAAAAAAAAAAAAAAAAAAAAAAAAAAAAAAAAAAAAAAAAAAAAAAAAAAAAAAAAAAAAAAAAAAAAAAGAAAAAAAAAAAAAAAAAAAAAAAAAAAAAAAAAAAAAAAAAAAAAAAAAAAAAAAAAAAAAAAAAAAAAAAAAAAAAAAAAAAAAAAAAAAAAAAAAAAAAAAAAAAAAAAAAAAAAAAAAAAAAAAAAAAAAAAAAAAAAAAAAAAAAAAAAAAAAAAAAAAAAAAAAAAAAAAAAAAAAAAAAAAAAAAAAAAAAAAAAAAAAAAAAAAAAAAAAAAAAAAAAAAAAAAAAAAAAAAAAAAAAAAAAAAAAAAAAAAAAAAAAAAAAAAAAAAAAAAAAAAAAAAAAGAAAAAAAAAAAAAAAAAAAAAAAAAAAAAAAAAAAAAAAAAAAAAAAAAAAAAAAAAAAAAAAAAAAAAAAAAAAAAAAAAAAAAAAAAAAAAAAAAAAAAAAAAAAAAAAAAAAAAAAAAAAAAAAAAAAAAAAAAAAAAAAAAAAAAAAAAAAAAAAAAAAAAAAAAAAAAAAAAAAAAAAAAAAAAAAAAAAAAAAAAAAAAAAAAAAAAAAAAAAAAAAAAAAAAAAAAAAAAAAAAAAAAAAAAAAAAAAAAAAGAAAAAAAAAAAAAAAAAAAAAAAAAAAAAAAAAAAAAAAAAAAAAAAAAAAAAAAAAAAAAAAAAAAAAAAAAAAAAAAAAAAAAAAAAAAAAAAAAAAAAAAAAAAAAAAAAAAAAAAAAAAAAAAAAAAAAAAAAAAAAAAAAAAAAAAAAAAAAAAAAAAAAAAAAAAAAAAAAAAAAAAAAAAAAAAAAAAAAAAAAAAAAAAAAAAAAAAAAAAAAAAAAAAAAAAAAAAAAAAAAAAAAAAAAAAAAAAAAAAAAAAAAAAAAAAAAAAAAAAAAAAAAAAAAAAAAAAAAAAAAAAAAAAAAAAAAAAAAAAAAAAAAAAAAAAAAAAAAAAAAAAAAAAAAAAAAAAAAAAAAAAAAAAGAAAAAAAAAAAAAAAAAAAAAAAAAAAAAAAAAAAAAAAAAAAAAAAAAAAAAAAAAAAAAAAAAAAAAAAAAAAAAAAAAAAAAAAAAAAAAAAAAAAAAAAAAAAAAAAAAAAAAAAAAAAAAAAAAAAAAAAAAAAAAAAAAAAAAAAAAAAAAAAAAAAAAAAAAAAAAAAAAAAAAAAAAAAAAAAAAAAAAAAAAAAAAAAAAAAAAAAAAAAAAAAAAAAAAAAAAAAAAAAAAAAAAAAAAAAAAAAAAAAAAAAAAAAAAAAAAAAAAAAAAAAAAAAAAAAAAAAAAAAAAAAAAAAAAAAAAAAAAAAAAAAAAAAAAAAAAAAAAAAAAAAAAAAAAAAAAAAAAAAAAAAAAAAAAAAAAAAAAAAAAAAAAAAAAAAAAAAAAAAAAAAAAAAAAAAAAAAAAAAAAAAAAAAAAAAAAAAAAAAAAAAAAAAAAAAAAAAAAAAAAAAAAAAAAAAAAAAAAAAAAAAAAAAAAAAAAAAAAAAAAAAAAAAAAAAAAAAAAAAAAAAAAAAAAAAAAAAAAAAAAAAAAAAAAAAAAAAAAAAAAAAAAAAAAAAAAAAAAAAAAAAAAAAAAAAAAAAAAAAAAAAAAAAAAAAAAAAAGAAAAAAAAAAAAAAAAAAAAAAAAAAAAAAAAAAAAAAAAAAAAAAAAAAAAAAAAAAAAAAAAAAAAAAAAAAAAAAAAAAAAAAAAAAAAAAAAAAAAAAAAAAAAAAAAAAAAAAAAAAAAAAAAAAAAAAAAAAAAAAAAAAAAAAAAAAAAAAAAAAAAAAAAAAAAAAAAAAAAAAAAAAAAAAAAAAAAAAAAAAAAAAAAAAAAAAAAAAAAAAAAAAAAAAAAAAAAAAAAAAAAAAAAAAAAAAAAAAAAAAAAAAAAAAAAAAAAAAAAAAAAAAAAAAAAAAAAAAAAAAAAAAAAAAAAAAAAAAAAAAAAAAAAAAAAAAAAAAAAAAAAAAAAAAAAAAAAAAAAAAAAAAAAAAAAAAAAAAAAAAAAAAAAAAAAAAAAAAAAAAAAAAAAAAAAAAAAAAAAAAAAAAAAAAAAAAAAAAAAAAAAAAAAAAAAAAAAAAAAAAAAAAAAAAAAAAAAAAAAGAAAAAAAAAAAAAAAAAAAAAAAAAAAAAAAAAAAAAGAAAAAAAAAAAAAAAAAAAAAAAAAAAAAAAAAAAAAAAAAAAAAAAAAAAAAAAAAAAAAAAAAAAAAAAAAAAAAAAAAAAAAAAAAAAAAAAAAAAAAAAAAAAAAAAAAAAAAAAAAAAAAAAAAAAAAAAAAAAAAAAAAAAAAAAAAAAAAAAAAAAAAAAAAAAAAAAAAAAAAAAAAAAAAAAAAAAAAAAAAAAAAAAAAAAAAAAAAAGAAAAAAAAAAAAAAAAAAAAAAAAAAAAAAAAAAAAAAAAAAAAAAAAAAAAAAAAAAAAAAAAAAAAAAAAAAAAAAAAAAAAAAAAAAAAAAAAAAAAAAAAAAAAAAAAAAAAAAAAAAAAAAAAAAAAAAAAAAAAAAAAAAAAAAAAAAAAAAAAAAAAAAAAAAAAAAAAAAAAAAAAAAAAAAAAAAAAAAAAAAAAAAAAAAAAAAAAAAAAAAAAAAAAAAAAAAAAAAAAAAAAAAAAAAAAAAAAAAAAAAAAAAAAAAAAAAAAAAAAAAAAAAAAAAAAAAAAAAAAAAAAAAAAAAAAAAAAAAAAAAAAAAAAAAAAAAAAAAAAAAAAAAAAAAAAAAAAAAAAAAAAAAAAAAAAAAAAAAAAAAAAAAAAAAAAAAAAAAAAAAAAAAAAAAAAAAAAAAAAAAAAAAAAAAAAAAAAAAAAAAAAAAAAAAAAAAAAAAAAAAAAAAAAAAAAAAAAAAAAAAAAAAAAAAAAAAAAAAAAAAAAAAAAAAAAAAAAAAAAAAAAAAAAAAAAAAAAAAAAAAAAAAAAAAAAAAAAAAAAAAAAAAAAAAAAAAAAAAAAAAAAAAAAAAAAAAAAAAAAAAAAAAAAAAAAAAAAAAAAAAAAAAAAAAAAAAAAAAAAAAAAAAAAAAAAAAAAAAAAAAAAAAAAAAAAAAAAAAAAAAAAAAAAAAAAAAAAAAAAAAAAAAAAAAAAAAAAAAAAAAAAAAAAAAAAAAAAAAAAAAAAAAAAAAAAAAAAAAAAAAAAAAAAAAAAAAAAAAAAAAAAAAAAAAAAAAAAAAAAAAAAAAAAAAAAAAAAAAAAAAAAAAAAAAAAAAAAAAAAAAAAAAAAAAAAAAAAAAAAAAAAAAAAAAAAAAAAAAAAAAAAAAAAAAAAAAAAAAAAAAAAAAAAAAAAAAAAAAAAAAAAAAAAAAAAAAAAAAAAAAAAAAAAAAAAAAAAAAAAAAAAAAAAAAAAAAAAAAAAAAAAAAAAAAAAAAAAAAAAAAAAAAAAAAAAAAAAAAAAAAAAAAAAAAAAAAAAAAAAAAAAAAAAAAAAAAAAAAAAAAAAAAAAAAAAAAAAAAAAAAAAAAAAAAAAAAAAAAAAAAAAAAAAAAAAAAAAAAAAAAAAAAAAAAAAAAAAAAAAAAAAAAAAAAAAAAAAAAAAAAAAAAAAAAAAAAAAAAAAAAAAAAAAAAAAAAAAAAAAAAAAAAAAAAAAAAAAAAAAAAAAAAAAAAAAAAAAAAAAAAAAAAAAAAAAAAAAAAAAAAAAAAAAAAAAAAAAAAAAAAAAAAAAAAAAAAAAAAAAAAAAAAAAAAAAAAAAAAAAAAAAAAAAAAAAAAAAAAAAAAAAAAAAAAAAAAAAAAAAAAAAAAAAAAAAAAAAAAAAAAAAAAAAAAAAAAAAAAAAAAAAAAAAAAAAAAAAAAAAAAAAAAAAAAAAAAAAAAAAAAAAAAAAAAAAAAAAAAAAAAAAAAAAAAAAAAAAAAAAAAAAAAAAAAAAAAAAAAAAAAAAAAAAAAAAAAAAAAAAAAAAAAAAAAAAAAAAAAAAAAAAAAAAAAAAAAAAAAAAAAAAAAAAAAAAAAAAAAAAAAAAAGAAAAAAAAAAAAAAAAAAAAAAAAAAAAAAAAAAAAAAAAAAAAAAAAAAAAAAAAAAAAAAAAAAAAAAAAAAAAAAAAAAAAAAAAAAAAAAAAAAAAAAAAAAAAAAAAAAAAAAAAAAAAAAAAAAAAAAAAAAAAAAAAAAAAAAAAAAAAAAAAAAAAAAAAAAAAAAAAAAAAAAAAAAAAAAAAAAAAAAAAAAAAAAAAAAAAAAAAAAAAAAAAAAAAAAAAAAAAAAAAAAAAAAAAAAAAAAAAAAAAAAAAAAAAAAAAAAAAAAAAAAAAAAAAAAAAAAAAAAAAAAAAAAAAAAAAAAAAAAAAAAAAAAAAAAAAAAAAAAAAAAAAAAAAAAAAAAAAAAAAAAAAAAAAAAAAAAAAAAAAAAAAAAAAAAAAAAAAAAAAAAAAAAAAAAAAAAAAAAAAAAAAAAAAAAAAAAAAAAAAAAAAAAAAAAAAAAAAAAAAAAAAAAAAAAAAAAAAAAAAAAAAAAAAAAAAAAAAAAAAAAAAAAAAAAAAAAAAAAAAAAAAAAAAAAAAAAAAAAAAAAAAAAAAAAAAAAAAAAAAAAAAAAAAAAAAAAAAAAAAAAAAAAAAAAAAAAAAAAAAAAAAGAAAAAAAAAAAAAAAAAAAAAAAAAAAAAAAAAAAAAAAAAAAAAAAAAAAAAAAAAAAAAAAAAAAAAAAAAAAAAAAAAAAAAAAAAAAAAAAAAAAAAAAAAAAAAAAAAAAAAAAAAAAAAAAAAAAAAAAAAAAAAAAAAAAAAAAAAAAAAAAAAAAAAAAAAAAAAAAAAAAAAAAAAAAAAAAAAAAAAAAAAAAAAAAAAAAAAAAAAAGAAAAAAAAAAAAAAAAAAAAAAAAAAAAAAAAAAAAAAAAAAAAAAAAAAAAAAAAAAAAAAAAAAAAAAAAAAAAAAAAAAAAAAAAAAAAAAAAAAAAAAAAAAAAAAAAAAAAAAAAAAAAAAAAAAAAAAAAAAAAAAAAAAAAAAAAAAAAAAAAAAAAAAAAAAAAAAAAAAAAAAAAAAAAAAAAAAAAAAAAAAAAAAAAAAAAAAAAAAAAAAAAAAAAAAAAAAAAAAAAAAAAAAAAAAAAAAAAAAAAAAAAAAAAAAAAAAAAAAAAAAAAAAAAAAAAAAAAAAAAAAAAAAAAAAAAAAAAAAAAAAAAAAAAAAAAAAAAAAAAAAAAAAAAAAAAAAAAAAAAAAAAAAAAAAAAAAAAAAAAAAAAAAAAAAAAAAAAAAAAAAAAAAAAAAAAAAAAAAAAAAAAAAAAAAAAAAAAAAAAAAAAAAAAAAAAAAAAAAAAAAAAAAAAAAAAAAAAAAAAAAAAAAAAAAAAAAAAAAAAAAAAAAAAAAAAAAAAAAAAAAAAAAAAAAAAAAAAAAAAAAAAAAAAAAAAAAAAAAAAAAAAAAAAAAAAAAAAAAAAAAAAAAAAAAAAAAAAAAAAAAAAAAAAAAAAAAAAAAAAAAAAAAAAAAAAAAAAAAAAAAAAAAAAAAAAAAAAAAAAAAAAAAAAAAAAAAAAGAAAAAAAAAAAAAAAAAAAAAAAAAAAAAAAAAAAAAAAAAAAAAAAAAAAAAAAAAAAAAAAAAAAAAAAAAAAAAAAAAAAAAAAAAAAAAAAAAAAAAAAAAAAAAAAAAAAAAAAAAAAAAAAAAAAAAAAAAAAAAAAAAAAAAAAAAAAAAAAAAAAAAAAAAAAAAAAAAAAAAAAAAAAAAAAAAAAAAAAAAAAAAAAAAAAAAAAAAAAAAAAAAAAAAAAAAAAAAAAAAAAAAAAAAAAAAAAAAAAAAAAAAAAAAAAAAAAAAAAAAAAAAAAAAAAAAAAAAAAAAAAAAAAGAAAAAAAAAAAAAAAAAAAAAAAAAAAAAAAAAAAAAAAAAAAAAAAAAAAAAAAAAAAAAAAAAAAAAAAAAAAAAAAAAAAAAAAAAAAAAAAAAAAAAAAAAAAAAAAAAAAAAAAAAAAAAAAAAAAAAAAAAAAAAAAAAAAAAAAAAAAAAAAAAAAAAAAAAAAAAAAAAAAAAAAAAAAAAAAAAAAAAAAAAAAAAAAAAAAAAAAAAAAAAAAAAAAAAAAAAAAAAAAAAAAAAAAAAAAAAAAAAAAAAAAAAAAAAAAAAAAAAAAAAAAAAAAAAAAAAAAAAAAAAAAAAAAAAAAAAAAAAAAAAAAAAAAAAAAAAAAAAAAAAAAAAAAAAAAAAAAAAAAAAAAAAAAAAAAAAAAAAAAAAAAAAAAAAAAGAAAAAAAAAAAAAAAAAAAAAAAAAAAAAAAAAAAAAAAAAAAAAAAAAAAAAAAAAAAAAAAAAAAAAAAAAAAAAAAAAAAAAAAAAAAAAAAAAAAAAAAAAAAAAAAAAAAAAAAAAAAAAAAAAAAAAAAAAAAAAAAAAAAAAAAAAAAAAAAAAAAAAAAAAAAAAAAAAAAAAAAAAAAAAAAAAAAAAAAAAAAAAAAAAAAAAAAAAAAAAAAAAAAAAAAAAAAAAAAAAAAAAAAAAAAAAAAAAAAAAAAAAAAAAAAAAAAAAAAAAAAAAAAAAAAAAAAAAAAAAAAAAAAAAAAAAAAAAAAAAAAAAAAAAAAAAAAAAAAAAAAAAAAAAAAAAAAAAAAAAAAAAAAAAAAAAAAAAAAAAAAAAAAAAAAAAAAAAAGAAAAAAAAAAAAAAAAAAAAAAAAAAAAAAAAAAAAAAAAAAAAAAAAAAAAAAAAAAAAAAAAAAAAAAAAAAAAAAAAAAAAAAAAAAAAAAAAAAAAAAAAAAAAAAAAAAAAAAAAAAAAAAAAAAAAAAAAAAAAAAAAAAAAAAAAAAAAAAAAAAAAAAAAAAAAAAAAAAAAAAAAAAAAAAAAAAGAAAAAAAAAAAAAAAAAAAAAAAAAAAAAAAAAAAAAAAAAAAAAAAAAAAAAAAAAAAAAAAAAAAAAAAAAAAAAAAAAAAAAAAAAAAAAAAAAAAAAAAAAAAAAAAAAAAAAAAAAAAAAAAAAAAAAAAAAAAAAAAAAAAAAAAAAAAAAAAAAAAAAAAAAAAAAAAAAAAAAAAAAAAAAAAAAAAAAAAAAAAAAAAAAAAAAAAAAAAAAAAAAAAAAAAAAAAAAAAAAAAAAAAAAAAAAAAAAAAAAAAAAAAAAAAAAAAAAAAAAAAAAAAAAAAAAAAAAAAAAAAAAAAAAAAAAAAAAAAAAAAAAAAAAAAAAAAAAAAAAAAAAAAAAAAAAAAAAAAAAAAAAAAAAAAAAAAAAAAAAAAAAAAAAAAAAAAAAAAAAAAAAAAAAAAAAAAAAAAAAAAAAAAAAAAAAAAAAAAAAAAAAAAAAAAAAAAAAAAAAAAAAAAAAAAAAAAAAAAAAAAAAAAAAAAAAAAAAAAAAAAAAAAAAAAAAAAAAAAAAAAAAAAAAAAAAAAAAAAAAAAAAAAAAAAAAAAAAAAAAAAAAAAAAAAAAAAAAAAAAAAAAAAAAAAAAAAAAAAAAAAAAAAAAAAAAAAAAAAAAAAAAAAAAAAAAAAAAAAAAAAAAAAAAAAAAAAAAAAAAAAAAAAAAAAAAAAAGAAAAAAAAAAAAAAAAAAAAAAAAAAAAAAAAAAAAAAAAAAAAAAAAAAAAAAAAAAAAAAAAAAAAAAAAAAAAAAAAAAAAAAAAAAAAAAAAAAAAAAAAAAAAAAAAAAAAAAAAAAAAAAAAAAAAAAAAAAAAGAAAAAAAAAAAAAAAAAAAAAAAAAAAAAAAAAAAAAAAAAAAAAAAAAAAAAAAAAAAAAAAAAAAAAAAAAAAAAAGAAAAAAAAAAAAAAAAAAAAAAAAAAAAAAAAAAAAAAAAAAAAAAAAAAAAAAAAAAAAAAAAGAAAAAAAAAAAAAAAAAAAAAAAAAAAAAAAAAAAAAAAAAAAAAAAAAAAAAAAAAAAAAAAAAAAAAAAAAAAAAAAAAAAAAAAAAAAAAAAAAAAAAAAAAAAAAAAAAAAAAAAAAAAAAAAAAAAAAAAAAAAAAAAAAAAAAAAAAAAAAAAAAAAAAAAAAAAAAAAAAAAAAAAAAAAAAAAAAAAAAAAAAAAAAAAAAAAAAAAAAAAAAAAAAAAAAAAAAAAAAAAAAAAAAAAAAAAAAAAAAAAAAAAAAAAAAAAAAAAAAAAAAAAAAAAAAAAAAAAAAAAAAAAAAAAAAAAAAAAAAAAAAAAAAAAAAAAAAAAAAAAAAAAAAAAAAAAAAAAAAAAAAAAAAAAAAAAAAAAAAAAAAAAAAAAAAAAAAAAAAAAAAAAAAAAAAAAAAAAAAAAAAAAAAAAAAAAAAAAAAAAAAAAAAAAAAAAAAAAAAAAAAAAAAAAAAAAAAAAAAAAAAAAAAAAAAAAAAAAAAAAAAAAAAAAAAAAAAAAAAAAAAAAAAAAAAAAAAAAAAAAAAAAAAAAAAAAAAAAAAAAAAAAAAAAAAAAAAAAAAAAAAAAAAAAAAAAAAAAAAAAAAAAAAAAAAAAAAAAAAAAAAAAAAAAAAAAAAAAAAAAAAAAAAAAAAAAAAAAAAAAAAAAAAAAAAAAAAAAAAAAAAAAAAAAAAAAAAAAAAAAAAAAAAAAAAAAAAAAAAAAAAAAAAAAAAAAAAAAAAAAAAAAAAAAAAAAAAAAAAAAAAAAAAAAAAAAAAAAAAAAAAAAAAAAAAAAAAAAAAAAAAAAAAAAAAAAAAAAAAAAAAAAAAAAAAAAAAAAAAAAAAAAAAAAAAAAAAAAAAAAAAAAAAAAAAAAAAAAAAAAAAAAAAAAAAAAAAAAAAAAAAAAAAAAAAAAAAAAAAAAAAAAAAAAAAAAAAAGAAAAAAAAAAAAAAAAAAAAAAAAAAAAAAAAAAAAAAAAAAAAAAAAAAAAAAAAAAAAAAAAAAAAAAAAAAAAAAAAAAAAAAAAAAAAAAAAAAAAAAAAAAAAAAAAAAAAAAAAAAAAAAAAAAAAAAAAAAAAAAAAAAAAAAAAAAAAAAAAAAAAAAAAAAAAAAAAAAAAAAAAAAAAAAAAAAAAAAAAAAAAAAAAAAAAAAAAAAAAAAAAAAAAAAAAAAAAAAAAAAAAAAAAAAAAAAAAAAAAAAAAAAAAAAAAAAAAAAAAAAAAAAAAAAAAAAAAAAAAAAAAAAAAAAAAAAAAAAAAAAAAAAAAAAAAAAAAAAAAAAAAAAAAAAAAAAAAAAAAAAAAAAAAAAAAAAAAAAAAAAAAAAAAAAAAAAAAAAAAAAAAAAAAAAAAAAAAAAAAAAAAAAAAAAAAAAAAAAAAAAAAAAAAAAAAAAAAAAAAAAAAAAAAAAAAAAAAAAAAAAAAAAAAAAAAAAAAAAAAAAAAAAAAAAAAAAAAAAAAAAAAAAAAAAAAAAAAAAAAAAAAAAAAAAAAAAAAAAAAAAAAAAAAAAAAAAAAAAAAAAAAAAAAAAAAAAAAAAAAAAAAAAAAAAAAAAAAAAAAAAAAAAAAAAAAAAAAAAAAAAAAAAAAAAAAAAAAAAAAAAAAAAAAAAAAAAAAAAAAAAAAAAAAAAAAAAAAAAAAAAAAAAAAAAAAAAAAAAAAAAAAAAAAAAAAAAAAAAAAAAAAAAAAAAAAAAAAAAAAAAAAAAAAAAAAAAAAAAAAAAAAAAAAAAAAAAAAAAAAAAAAAAAAAAAAAAAAAAAAAAAAAAAAAAAAAAAAAAAAAAAAAAAAAAAAAAAAAAAAAAAAAAAAAAAAAAAAAAAAAAAAAAAAAAAAAAAAAAAAAAAAAAAAAAAAAAAAAAAAAAAAAAAAAAAAAAAAAAAAAAAAAAAAAAAAAAAAAAAAAAAAAAAAAAAAAAAAAAAAAAAAAAAAAAAAAAAAAAAAAAAAAAAAAAAAAAAAAAAAAAAAAAAAAAAAAAAAAAAAAAAAAAAAAAAAAAAAAAAAAAAAAAAAAAAAAAAAAAAAAAAAAAAAAAAAAAAAAAAAAAAAAAAAAAAAAAAAAAAAAAAAAAAAAAAAAAAAAAAAAAAAAAAAAAAAAAAAAAAAAAAAAAAAAAAAAAAAAAAAAAAAAAAAAAAAAAAAAAAAAAAAAAAAAAAAAAAAAAAAAAAAAAAAAAAAAAAAAAAAAAAAAAAAAAAAAAAAAAAAAAAAAAAAAAAAAAAAAAAAAAAAAAAAAAAAAAAAAAAAAAAAAAAAAAAAAAAAAAAAAAAAAAAAAAAAAAAAAAAAAAAAAAAAAAAAAAAAAAAAAAAAAAAAAAAAAAAAAAAAAAAAAAAAAAAAAAAAAAAAAAAAAAAAAAAAAAAAAAAAAAAAAAAAAAAAAAAAAAAAAAAAAAAAAAAAAAAAAAAAAAAAAAAAAAAAAAAAAAAAAAAAAAAAAAAAAAAAAAAAAAAAAAAAAAAAAAAAAAAAAAAAAAAAAAAAAAAAAAAAAAAAAAAAAAAAAAAAAAAAAAAAAAAAAAAAAAAAAAAAAAAAAAAAAAAAAAAAAAAAAAAAAAAAAAAAAAAAAAAAAAAAAAAAAAAAAAAAAAAAAAAAAAAAAAAAAAAAAAAAAAAAAAAAAAAAAAAAAAAAAAAAAAAAAAAAAAAAAAAAAAAAAAAAAAAAAAAAAAAAAAAAAAAAAAAAAAAAAAAAAAAAAAAAAAAAAAAAAAAAAAAAAAAAAAAAAAAAAAAAAAAAAAAAAAAAAAAAAAAAAAAAAAAAAAAAAAAAAAAAAAAAAAAAAAAAAAAAAAAAAAAAAAAAAAAAAAAAAAAAAAAAAAAAAAAAAAAAAAAAAAAAAAAAAAAAAAAAAAAAAAAAAAAAAAAAAAAAAAAAAAAAAAAAAAAAAAAAAAAAAAAAAAAAAAAAAAAAAAAAAAAAAAAAAAAAAAAAAAAAAAAAAAAAAAAAAAAAAAAAAAAAAAAAAAAAAAAAAAAAAAAAAAAAAAAAAAAAAAAAAAAAAAAAAAAAAAAAAAAAAAAAAAAAAAAAAAAAAAAAAAAAAAAAAAAAAAAAAAAAAAAAAAAAAAAAAAAAAAAAAAGAAAAAAAAAAAAAAAAAAAAAAAAAAAAAAAAAAAAAAAAAAAAAAAAAAAAAAAAAAAAAAAAAAAAAAAAAAAAAAAAAAAAAAAAAAAAAAAAAAAAAAAAAAAAAAAAAAAAAAAAAAAAAAAAAAAAAAAAAAAAAAAAAAAAAAAAAAAAAAAAAAAAAAAAAAAAAAAAAAAAAAAAAAAAAAAAAAAAAAAAAAAAAAAAAAAAAAAAAAAAAAAAAAAAAAAAAAAAAAAAAAAAAAAAAAAAAAAAAAAAAAAAAAAAAAAAAAAAAAAAAAAAAAAAAAAAAAAAAAAAAAAAAAAAAAAAAAAAAAAAAAAAAAAAAAAAAAAAAAAAAAAAAAAAAAAAAAAAAAAAAAAAAAAAAAAAAAAAAAAAAAAAAAAAAAAAAAAAAAAAAAAAAAAAAAAAAAAAAAAAAAAAAAAAAAAAAAAAAAAAAAAAAAAAAAAAAAAAAAAAAAAAAAAAAAAAAAAAAAAAAAAAAAAAAAAAAAAAAAAAAAAAAAAAAAAAAAAAAAAAAAAAAAAAAAAAAAAAAAAAAAAAAAAAAAAAAAAAAAAAAAAAAAAAAAAAAAAAAAAAAAAAAAAAAAAAAAAAAAAAAAAAAAAAAAAAAAAAAAAAAAAAAAAAAAAAAAAAAAAAAAAAAAAAAAAAAAAAAAAAAAAAAAAAAAAAAAAAAAAAAAAAAAAAAAAAAAAAAAAAAAAAAAAAAAAAAAAAAAAAAAAAAAAAAAAAAAAAAAAAAAAAAAAAAAAAAAAAAAAAAAAAGAAAAAAAAAAAAAAAAAAAAAAAAAAAAAAAAAAAAAAAAAAAAAAAAAAAAAAAAAAAAAAAAAAAAAAAAAAAAAAAAAAAAAAAAAAAAAAAAAAAAAAAAAAAAAAAAAAAAAAAAAAAAAAAAAAAAAAAAAAAAAAAAAAAAAAAAAAAAAAAAAAAAAAAAAAAAAAAAAAAAAAAAAAAAAAAAAAAAAAAAAAAAAAAAAAAAAAAAAAAAAAAAAAAAAAAAAAAAAAAAAAAAAAAAAAAAAAAAAAAAAAAAAAAAAAAAAAAAAAAAAAAAAAAAAAAAAAAAAAAAAAAAAAAAAAAAAAAAAAAAAAAAAAAAAAAAAAAAAAAAAAAAAAAAAAAAAAAAAAAAAAAAAAAAAAAAAAAAAAAAAAAAAAAAAAAAAAAAAAAAAAAAAAAAAAAAAAAAAAAAAAAAAAAAAAAAAAAAAAAAAAAAAAAAAAAAAAAAAAAAAAAAAAAAAAAAAAAAAAAAAAAAAAAAAAAAAAAAAAAAAAAAAAAAAAAAAAAAAAAAAAAAAAAAAAAAAAAAAAAAAAAAAAAAAAAAAAAAAAAAAAAAAAAAAAAAAAAAAAAAAAAAAAAAAAAAAAAAAAAAAAAAAAAAAAAAAAAAAAAAAAAAAAAAAAAAAAAAAAAAAAAAAAAAAAAAAAAAAAAAAAAAAAAAAAAAAAAAAAAAAAAAAAAAAAAAAAAAAAAAAAAAAAAAAAAAAAAAAAAAAAAAAAAAAAAAAAAAAAAAAAAAAGAAAAAAAAAAAAAAAAAAAAAAAAAAAAAAAAAAAAAAAAAAAAAAAAAAAAAAAAAAAAAAAAAAAAAAAAAAAAAAAAAAAAAAAAAAAAAAAAAAAAAAAAAAAAAAAAAAAAAAAAAAAAAAAAAAAAAAAAAAAAAAAAAAAAAAAAAAAAAAAAAAAAAAAAAAAAAAAAAAAAAAAAAAAAAAAAAAAAAAAAAAAAGAAAAAAAAAAAAAAAAAAAAAAAAAAAAAAAAAAAAAAAAAAAAAAAAAAAAAAAAAAAAAAAAAAAAAAAAAAAAAAAAAAAAAAAAAAAAAAAAAAAAAAAAAAAAAAAAAAAAAAAAAAAAAAAAAAAAAAAAAAAAAAAAAAAAAAAAAAAAAAAAAAAAAAAAAAAAAAAAAAAAAAAAAAAAAAAAAAAAAAAAAAAAAAAAAAAAAAAAAAAAAAAAAAAAAAAAAAAAAAAAAAAAAAAAAAAAAAAAAAAAAAAAAAAAAAAAAAAAAAAAAAAAAAAAAAAAAAAAAAAAAAAAAAAAAAAAAAAAAAAAAAAAAAAAAAAAAAAAAAAAAAAAAAAAAAAAAAAAAAAAAAAAAAAAAAAAAAAAAAAAAAAAAAAAAAAAAAAAAAAAAAAAAAAAAAAAAAAAAAAAAAAAAAAAAAAAAAAAAAAAAAAAAAAAAAAAAAAAAAAAAAAAAAAAAAAAAAAAAAAAAAAAAAAAAAAAAAAAAAAAAAAAAAAAAAAAAAAAAAAAAAAAAAAAAAAAAAAAAAAAAAAAAAAAAAAAAAAAAAAAAAAAAAAAAAAAAAAAAAAAAAAAAAAAAAAAAAAAAAAAAAAAAAAAAAAAAAAAAAAAAAAAAAAAAAAAAAAAAAAAAAAAAAAAAAAAAAAAAAAAAAAAAAAAAAAAAAAAAAAAAAAAAAAAAAAAAAGAAAAAAAAAAAAAAAAAAAAAAAAAAAAAAAAAAAAAAAAAAAAAAAAAAAAAAAAAAAAAAAAAAAAAAAAAAAAAAAAAAAAAAAAAAAAAAAAAAAAAAAAAAAAAAAAAAAAAAAAAAAAAAAAAAAAAAAAAAAAAAAGAAAAAAAAAAAAAAAAAAAAAAAAAAAAAAAAAAAAAAAAAAAAAAAAAAAAAAAAAAAAAAAAAAAAAAAAAAAAAAAAAAAAAAAAAAAAAAAAAAAAAAAAAAAAAAAAAAAAAAAAAAAAAAAAAAAAAAAAAAAAAAAAAAAAAAAAAAAAAAAAAAAAAAAAAAAAAAAAAAAAAAAAAAAAAAAAAAAAAAAAAAAAAAAAAAAAAAAAAAAAAAAAAAAAAAAAAAAAAAAAAAAAAAAAAAAAAAAAAAAAAAAAAAAAAAAAAAAAAAAAAAAAAAAAAAAAAAAAAAAAAAAAAAAAAAAAAAAAAAAAAAAAAAAAAAAAAAAAAAAAAAAAAAAAAAAAAAAAAAAAAAAAAAAAAAAAAAAAAAAAAAAAAAAAAAAAAAAAAAAAAAAAAAAAAAAAAAAAAAAAAAAAAAAAAAAAAAAAAAAAAAAAAAAAAAAAAAAAAAAAAAAAAAAAAAAAAAAAAAAAAAAAAAAAAAAAAAAAGAAAAAAAAAAAAAAAAAAAAAAAAAAAAAAAAAAAAAAAAAAAAAAAAAAAAAAAAAAAAAAAAAAAAAAAAAAAAAAAAAAAAAAAAAAAAAAAAAAAAAAAAAAAAAAAAAAAAAAAAAAAAAAAAAAAAAAAAAAAAAAAAAAAAAAAAAAAAAAAAAAAAAAAAAAAAAAAAAAAAAAAAAAAAAAAAAAAAAAAAAAAAAAAAAAAAAAAAAAAAAAAAAAGAAAAAAAAAAAAAAAAAAAAAAAAAAAAAAAAAAAAAAAAAAAAAAAAAAAAAAAAAGAAAAAAAAAAAAAAAAAAAAAAAAAAAAAAAAAAAAAAAAAAAAAAAAAAAAAAAAAAAAAAAAAAAAAAAAAAAAAAAAAAAAAAAAAAAAAAAAAAAAAAAAAAAAAAAAAAAAAAAAAAAAAAAAAAAAAAAAAAAAAAAAAAAAAAAAAAAAAAAAAAAAAAAAAAAAAAAAAAAAAAAAAAAAAAAAAAAAAAAAAAAAAAAAAAAAAAAAAAAAAAAAAAAAAAAAAAAAAAAAAAAAAAAAAAAAAAAAAAAAAAAAAAAAAAAAAAAAAAAAAAAAAAAAAAAAAAAAAAAAAAAAAAAAAAAAAAAAAAAAAAAAAAAAAAAAAAAAAAAAAAAAAAAAAAAAAAAAAAAAAAAAAAAAAAAAAAAAAAAAAAAAAAAAAAAAAAAAAAAAAAAAAAAAAAAAAAAAAAAAAAAAAAAAAAAAAAAAAAAAAAAAAAAAAAAAAAAAAAAAAAAAAAAAAAAAAAAAAAAAAAAAAAAAAAAAAAAAAAAAAAAAAAAAAAAAAAAAAAAAAAAAAAAAAAAAAAAAAAAAAAAAAAAAAAAAAAAAAAAAAAAAAAAAAAAAAAAAAAAAAAAAAAAAAAAAAAAAAAAAAAAAAAAAAAAAAAAAAAAAAAAAAAAAAAAAAAAAAAAAAAAAAAAAAAAAAAAAAAAAAAAAAAAAAAAAAAAAAAAAAAAAAAAAAAAAAAAAAAAAAAAAAAAAAAAAAAAAAAAAAAAAAAAAAAAAAAAAAAAAAAAAAAAAAAAAAAAAAAAAAAAAAAAAAAAAAAAAAAAAAAAAAAAAAAAAAAAAAAAAAAAAAAAAAAAAAAAAAAAAAAAAAAAAAAAAAAAAAAAAAAAAAAAAAAAAAAAAAAAAAAAAAAAAAAAAAAAAAAAAAAAAAAAAAAAAAAAAAAAAAAAAAAAAAAAAAAAAAAAAAAAAAAAAAAAAAAAAAAAAAAAAAAAAAAAAAAAAAAAAAAAAAAAAAAAAGAAAAAAAAAAAAAAAAAAAAAAAAAAAAAAAAAAAAAAAAAAAAAAAAAAAAAAAAAAAAAAAAAAAAAAAAAAAAAAAAAAAAAAAAAAAAAAAAAAAAAAAAAAAAAAAAAAAAAAAAAAAAAAAAAAAAAAAAAAAAAAAAAAAGAAAAAAAAAAAAAAAAAAAAAAAAAAAAAAAAAAAAAAAAAAAAAAAAAAAAAAAAAAAAAAAAAAAAAAAAAAAAAAAAAAAAAAAAAAAAAAAAAAAAAAAAAAAAAAAAAAAAAAAAAAAAAAAAAAAAAAAAAAAAAAAAAAAAAAAAAAAAAAAAAAAAAAAAAAAAAAAAAAAAAAAAAAAAAAAAAAAAAAAAAAAAAAAAAAAAAAAAAAAAAAAAAAAAAAAAAAAAAAAAAAAAAAAAAAAAAAAAAAAAAAAAAAAAAAAAAAAAAAAAAAAAAAAAAAAAAAAAAAAAAAAAAAAAAAAAAAAAAAAAAAAAAAAAAAAAAAAAAAAAAAAAAAAAAAAAAAAAAAAAAAAAAAAAAAAAAAAAAAAAAAAAAAAAAAAAAAAAAAAAAAAAAAAAAAAAAAAAAAAAAAAAAAAAAAAAAAAAAAAAAAAAAAAAAAAAAAAAAAAAAAAAAAAAAAAAAAAAAAAAAAAAAAAAAAAAAAAAAAAAAAAAAAAAAAAAAAAAAAAAAAAAAAAAAAAAAAAAAAAAAAAAAAAAAAAAAAAAAAAAAAAAAAAAAAAAAAAAAAAAAAAAAAAAAAAAAAAAAAAAAAAAAAAAAAAAAAAAAAAAAAAAAAAAAAAAAAAAAAAAAAGAAAAAAAAAAAAAAAAAAAAAAAAAAAAAAAAAAAAAAAAAAAAAAAAAAAAAAAAAAAAAAAAAAAAAAAAAAAAAAAAAAAAAAAAAAAAAAAAAAAAAAAAAAAAAAAAAAAAAAAAAAAAAAAAAAAAAAAAAAAAAAAAAAAAAAAAAAAAAAAAAAAAAAAAAAAAAAAAAAAAAAAAAAAAAAAAAAAAAAAAAAAAAAAAAAAAAAAAAAAAAAAAAAAAAAAAAAAAAAAAAAAAAAAAAAAAAAAAAAAAAAAAAAAAAAAAAAAAAAAAAAAAAAAAAAAAAAAAAAAAAAAAAAAAAAAAAAAAAAAAAAAAAAAAAAGAAAAAAAAAAAAAAAAAAAAAAAAAAAAAAAAAAAAAAAAAAAAAAAAAAAAAAAAAAAAAAAAAAAAAAAAAAAAAAAAAAAAAAAAAAAAAAAAAAAAAAAAAAAAAAAAAAAAAAAAAAAAAAAAAAAAAAAAAAAAAAAAAAAAAAAAAAAAAAAAAAAAAAAAAAAAAAAAAAAAAAAAAAAAAAAAAAAAAAAAAAAAAAAAAAAAAAAAAAAAAAAAAAAAAAAAAAAAAAAAAAAAAAAAAAAAAAAAAAAAAAAAAAAAAAAAAAAAAAAAAAAAAAAAAAAAAAAAAAAAAAAAAAAAAAAAAAAAAAAAAAAAAAAAAAAAAAAAAAAAAAAAAAAAAAAAAAAAAAAAAAAAAAAAAAAAAAAAAAAAAAAAAAAAAAAAAAAAAAAAAAAAAAAAAAAAAAAAAAAAAAAAAAAAAAAAAAAAAAAAAAAAAAAAAAAAAAAAAAAAAAAAAAAAAAAAAAAAAAAAAAAAAAAAAAAAAAAAAAAAAAAAAAAAAAAAAAAAAAAAAAAAAAAAAAAAAAAAAAAAAAAAAAAAAAAAAAAAAAAAAAAAAAAAAAAAAAAAAAAAAAAAAAAAAAAAAAAAAAAAAAAAAAAAAAAAAAAAAAAAAAAAAAAAAAAAAAAAAAAAAAAAAAAAAAAAAAAAAAAAAAAAAAAAAAAAAAAAAAAAAAAAAAAAAAAAAAAAAAAAAAAAAAAAAAAAAAAAAAAAAAAAAAAAAAAAAAAAAAAAAAAAAAAAAAAAAAAAAAAAAAAAAAAAAAAAAAAAAAAAAAAAAAAAAAAAAAAAAAAAAAAAAAGAAAAAAAAAAAAAAAAAAAAAAAAAAAAAAAAAAAAAAAAAAAAAAAGAAAAAAAAAAAAAAAAAAAAAAAAAAAAAAAAAAAAAAAAAAAAAAAAAAAAAAAAAAAAAAAAAAAAAAAAAAAAAAAAAAAAAAAAAAAAAAAAAAAAAAAAAAAAAAAAAAAAAAAAAAAAAAAAAAAAAAAAAAAAAAAAAAAAAAAAAAAAAAAAAAAAAAAAAAAAAAAAAAAAAAAAAAAAAAAAAAAAAAAAAAAAAAAAAAAAAAAAAAAAAAAAAAAAAAAAAAAAAAAAAAAAAAAAAAAAAAAAAAAAAAAAAAAAAAAAAAAAAAAAAAAAAAAAAAAAAAAAAAAAAAAAAAAAAAAAAAAAAAAAAAAAAAAAAAAAAAAAAAAAAAAAAAAAAAAAAAAAAAAAAAAAAAAAAAAAAAAAAAAAAAAAAAAAAAAAAAAAAAAAAAAAAAAAAAAAAAAAAAAAAAAAAAAAAAAAAAAAAAAAAAAAAAAAAAAAAAAAAAAAAAAAAAAAAAAAAAAAAAAAAAAAAAAAAAAAAAAAAAAAAAAAAAAAAAAAAAAAAAAAAAAAAAAAAAAAAAAAAAAAAAAAAAAAAAAAAAAAAAAAAAAAAAAAAAAAAAAAAAAAAAAAAAAAAAAAAAAAAAAAAAAAAAAAAAAAAAAAAAAAAAAAAAAAAAAAAAAAAAAAAAAAAAAAAAAAGAAAAAAAAAAAAAAAAAAAAAAAAAAAAAAAAAAAAAAAAAAAAAAAAAAAAAAAAAAAAAAAAAAAAAAAAAAAAAAAAAAAAAAAAAAAAAAAAAAAAAAAAAAAAAAAAAAAAAAAAAAAAAAAAAAAAAAAAAAAAAAAAAAAAAAAAAAAAAAAAAAAAAAAAAAAAAAAAAAAAAAAAAAAAAAAAAAAAAAAAAAAAAAAAAAAAAAAAAAAAAAAAAAAAAAAAAAAAAAAAAAAAAAAAAAAAAAAAAAAAAAAAAAAAAAAAAAAAAAAAAAAAAAAAAAAAAAAAAAAAAAAAAAAAAAAAAAAAAAAAAAAAAAAAAAAAAAAAAAAAAAAAAAAAAAAAAAAAAAAAAAAAAAAAAAAAAAAAAAAAAAAAAAAAAAAAAAAAAAAAAAAAAAAAAAAAAAAAAAAAAAAAAAAAAAAAAAAAAAAAAAAAAAAAAAAAAAAAAAAAAAAAAAAAAAAAAAAAAAAAAAAAAAAAAAAAAAAAAAAAAAAAAAAAAAAAAAAAAAAAAAAAAAAAAAAAAAAAAAAAAAAAAAAAAAAAAAAAAAAAAAAAAAAAAAAAAAAAAAAAAAAAAAAAAAAAAAAAAAAAAAAAAAAAAAAAAAAAAAAAAAAAAAAAAAAAAAAAAAAAAAAAAAAAAAAAAAAAAAAAAAAAAAAAAAAAAAAAAAAAAAAAAAAAAAAAAAAAAAAAAAAAAAAAAAAAAAAAAAAAAAAAAAAAAAAAAAAAAAAAAAAAAAAAAAAAAAAAAAAAAAAAAAAAAAAAAAAAAAAAAAAAAAAAAAAAAAAAAAAAAAAAAAAAAAAAAAAAAAAAAAAAAAAAAAAAAAAAAAAAAAAAAAAAAAAAAAAAAAAAAAAAAAAAAAAAAAAAAAAAAAAAAAAAAAAAAAAAAAAAAAAAAAAAAAAAAAAAAAAAAAAAAAAAAAAAAAAAAAAAAAAAAAAAAAAAAAAAAAAAGAAAAAAAAAAAAAAAAAAAAAAAAAAAAAAAAAAAAAAAAAAAAAAAAAAAAAAAAAAAAAAAAAAAAAAAAAAAAAAAAAAAAAAAAAAAAAAAAAAAAAAAAAAAAAAAAAAAAAAAAAAAAAAAAAAAAAAAAAAAAAAAAAAAAAAAAAAAAAAAAAAAAAAAAAAAAAAAAAAAAAAAAAAAAAAAAAAAAAAAAAAAAAAAAAAAAAAAAAAAAAAAAAAAAAAAAAAAAAAAAGAAAAAAAAAAAAAAAAAAAAAAAAAAAAAAAAAAAAAAAAAAAAAAAAAAAAAAAAAAAAAAAAAAAAAAAAAAAAAAAAAAAAAAAAAAAAAAAAAAAAAAAAAAAAAAAAAAAAAAAAAAAAAAAAAAAAAAAAAAAAAAAAAAAAAAAAAAAAAAAAAAAAAAAAAAAAAAAAAAAAAAAAAAAAAAAAAAAAAAAAAAAAAAAAAAGAAAAAAAAAAAAAAAAAAAAAAAAAAAAAAAAAAAAAAAAAAAAAAAAAAAAAAAAAAAAAAAAAAAAAAAAAAAAAAAAAAAAAAAAAAAAAAAAAAAAAAAAAAAAAAAAAAAAAAAAAAAAAAAAAAAAAAAAAAAAAAAAAAAAAAAAAAAAAAAAAAAAAAAAAAAAAAAAAAAAAAAAAAAAAAAAAAAAAAAAAAAAAAAAAAAAAAAAAAAAAAAAAAAAAAAAAAAAAAAAAAAAAAAAAAAAAAAAAAAAAAAAAAAAAAAAAAAAAAAAAAAAAAAAAAAAAAAAAAAAAAAAAAAAAAAAAAAAAAAAAAAAAAAAAAAAAAAAAAAAAAAAAAAAAAAAAAAAAAAAAAAAAAAAAAAAAAAAAAAAAAAAAAAAAAAAAAAAAAAAAAAAAAAAAAAAAAAAAAAAAAAAAAAAAAAAAAAAAAAAAAAAAAAAAAAAGAAAAAAAAAAAAAAAAAAAAAAAAAAAAAAAAAAAAAAAAAAAAAAAAAAAAAAAAAAAAAAAAAAAAAAAAAAAAAAAAAAAAAAAAAAAAAAAAAAAAAAAAAAAAAAAAAAAAAAAAAAAAAAAAAAAAAAAAAAAAAAAAAAAAAAAAAAAAAAAAAAAAAAAAAAAAAAAAAAAAAAAAAAAAAAAAAAAAAAAAAAAAAAAAAAAAAAAAAAAAAAAAAAAAAAAAGAAAAAAAAAAAAAAAAAAAAAAAAAAAAAAAAAAAAAAAAAAAAAAAAAAAAAAAAAAAAAAAAAAAAAAAAAAAAAAAAAAAAAAAAAAAAAAAAAAAAAAAAAAAAAAAAAAAAAAAAAAAAAAAAAAAAAAAAAAAAAAAAAAAAAAAAAAAAAAAAAAAAAAAAAAAAAAAAAAAAAAAAAAAAAAAAAAAAAAAAAAAAAAAAAAAAAAAAAAAAAAAAAAAAAAAAAAAAAAAAAAAAAAGAAAAAAAAAAAAAAAAAAAAAAAAAAAAAAAAAAAAAAAAAAAAAAAAAAAAAAAAAAAAAAAAAAAAAAAAAAAAAAAAAAAAAAGAAAAAAAAAAAAAAAAAAAAAAAAAAAAAAAAAAAAAAAAAAAAAAAAAAAAAAAAAAAAAAAAAAAAAAAAAAAAAAAAAAAAAAAAAAAAAAAAGAAAAAAAAAAAAAAAAAAAAAAAAAAAAAAAAAAAAAAAAAAAAAAAAAAAAAAAAAAAAAAAAAAAAAAAAAAAAAAAAAAAAAAAAAAAAAAAAAAAAAAAAAAAAAAAAAAAAAAAAAAAAAAAAAAAAAAAAAAAAAAAAAAAAAAAAAAAAAAAAAAAAAAAAAAAAAAAAAAAAAAAAAAAAAAAAAAAAAAAAAAAAAAAAAAAAAAAAAAAAAAAAAAAAAAAAAAAAAAAAAAAAAAAAAAAAAAAAAAAAAAAAAAAAAAAAAAAAAAAAAAAAAAAAAAAAAAAAAAAAAAAAAAAAAAAAAAAAAAAAAAAAAAAAAAAAAAAAAAAAAAAAAAAAAAAAAAAAAAAAAAAAAAAAAAAAAAAAAAAAAAAAAAAAAAAAAAAAAAAAAAAAAAAAAAAAAAAAAAAAAAAAAAAAAAAAAAAAAAAAAAAAAAAAAAAAAAAAAAAAAAAAAAAAAAAAAAAAAAAAAAAAAAAAAAAAAAAAAAAAAAAAAAAAAAAAAAAAAAAAAAAAAAAAAAAAAAAAAAAAAAAAAAAAAAAAAAAAAAAAAAAAAAAAAAAAAAAAAAAAAAAAAAAAAAAAAAAAAAAAAAAAAAAAAAAAAAAAAAAAAAAAAAAAAAAAAAAAAAAAAAAAAAAAAAAAAAAAAAAAAAAAAAAAAAAAAAAAAAAAAAAAAAAAAAAAAAAAAAAAAAAAAAAAAAAAAAAAAAAAAAAAAAAAAAAAAAAAAAAAAAAAAAAAAAAAAAAAAAAAAAAAAAAAAAAAAAAAAAAAAAAAAAAAAAAAAAAAAAAAAAAAAAAAAAAAAAAAAAAAAAAAAAAAAAAAAAAAAAAAAAAAAAAAAAAAAAAAAAAAAAAAAAAAAAAAAAAAAAAAAAAAAAAAAAAAAAAAAAAAAAAAAAAAAAAAAAAAAAAAAAAAAAAAAAAAAAAAAAAAAAAAAAAAAAAAAAAAAAAAAAAAAAAAAAAAAAAAAAAAAAAAAAAAAAAAAAAAAAAAAAAAAAAAAAAAAAAAAAAAAAAAAAAAAAAAAAAAAAAAAAAAAAAAAAAAAAAAAAAAAAAAAAAAAAAAAAAAAAAAAAGAAAAAAAAAAAAAAAAAAAAAAAAAAAAAAAAAAAAAAAAAAAAAAAAAAAAAAAAAAAAAAAAAAAAAAAAAAAAAAAAAAAAAAAAAAAAAAAAAAAAAAAAAAAAAAAAAAAAAAAAAAAAAAAAAAAAAAAAAAAAAAAAAAAAAAAAAAAAAAAAAAAAAAAAAAAAAAAAAAAAAAAAAAAAAAAAAAAAAAAAAAAAAAAAAAAAAAAAAAAAAAAAAAAAAAAAAAAAAAAAAAAAAAAAAAAAAAAAAAAAAAAAAAAAAAAAAAAAAAAAAAAAAAAAAAAAAAAAAAAAAAAAAAAAAAAAAAAAAAAAAAAAAAAAAAAAAAAAAAAAAAAAAAAAAAAAAAAAAAAAAAAAAAAAAAAAAAAAAAAAAAAAAAAAAAAAAAAAAAAAAAAAAAAAAAAAAAAAAAAAAAAAAAAAAAAAAAAAAAAAAAAAAAAAAAAAAAAAAAAAAAAAAAAAAAAAAAAAAAAAAAAAAAAAAAAAAAAAAAAAAAAAAAAAAAAAAAAAAAAAAAAAAAAAAAAAAAAAAAAAAAAAAAAAAAAAAAAAAAAAAAAAAAAAAAAAAAAAAAAAAAAAAAAAAAAAAAAAAAAAAAAAAAAAAAAAAAAAAAAAAAAAAAAAAAAAAAAAAAAAAAAAAAAAAAAAAAAAAAAAAAAAAAAAAAAAAAAAAAAAAAAAAAAAAAAAAAAAAAAAAAAAAAAAAAAAAAAAAAAAAAAAAAAAAAAAAAAAAAAAAAAAAAAAAAAAAAAAAAAAAAAAAAAAAAAAAAAAAAAAAAAAAAAAAAAAAAAAAAAAAAAAAAAAAAAAAAAAAAAAAAAAAAAAAAAAAAAAAAAAAAAAAAAAAAAAAAAAAAAAAAAAAAAAAAAAAAAAAAAAAAAAAAAAAAAAAAAAAAAAAAAAAAAAAAAAAAAAAAAAAAAGAAAAAAAAAAAAAAAAAAAAAAAAAAAAAAAAAAAAAAAAAAAAAAAAAAAAAAAAAAAAAAAAAAAAAAAAAAAAAAAAAAAAAAAAAAAAAAAAAAAAAAAAAAAAAAAAAAAAAAAAAAAAAAAAAAAAAAAAAAAAAAAAAAAAAAAAAAAAAAAAAAAAAAAAAAAAAAAAAAAAAAAAAAAAAAAAAAAAAAAAAAAAAAAAAAAAAAAAAAAAAAAAAAAAAAAAAAAAAAAAAAAAAAAAAAAAAAAAAAAAAAAAAAAAAAAAAAAAAAAAAAAAGAAAAAAAAAAAAAAAAAAAAAAAAAAAAAAAAAAAAAAAAAAAAAAAAAAAAAAAAAAAAAAAAAAAAAAAAAAAAAGAAAAAAAAAAAAAAAAAAAAAAAAAAAAAAAAAAAAAAAAAAAAAAAAAAAAAAAAAAAAAAAAAAAAAAAAAAAAAAAAAAAAAAAAAAAAAAAAAAAAAAAAAAAAAAAAAAAAAAAAAAAAAAAAAAAAAAAAAAAAAAAAAAAAAAAAAAAAAAAAAAAAAAAAAAAAAAAAAAAAAAAAAAAAAAAAAAAAAAAAAAAAAAAAAAAAAAAAAAAAAAAAAAAAAAAAAAAAAAAAAAAAAAAAAAAAAAAAAAAAAAAAAAAAAAAAAAAAAAAAAAAAAAAAAAAAAAAAAAAAAAAAAAAAAAAAAAAAAAAAAAAAAAAAAAAAAAAAAAAAAAAAAAAAAAAAAAAAAAAAAAAAAAAAAAAAAAAAAAAAAAAAAAAAAAAAAAAAAAAAAAAAAAAAAAAAAAAAAAAAAAAAAAAAAAAAAAAAAAAAAAAAAAAAAAAAAAAAAAAAAAAAAAAAAAAAAAAAAAAAAAAAAAAAAAAAAAAAAAAAAAAAAAAAAAAAAAAAAAAAAAAAAAAAAAAAAAAAAAAAAAAAAAAAAAAAAAAAAAAAAAAAAAAAAAAAAAAAAAAAAAAAAAAAAAAAAAAAAAAAAAAAAAAAAAAAAAAAAAAAAAAAAAAAAAAAAAAAAAAAAAAAAAAAAAAAAAAAAAAAAAAAAAAAAAAAAAAAAAAAAAAAAAAAAAAAAAAAAAAAAAAAAAAAAAAAAAAAAAAAAAAAAAAAAAAAAAAAAAAAAAAAAAAAAAAAAAAAAAAAAAAAAAAAAAAAAAAAAAAAAAAAAAAAAAAAAAAAAAAAAAAAAAAAAAAAAAAAAAAAAAAAAAAAAAAAAAAAAAAAAAAAAAAAAAAAAAAAAAAAAAAAAAAAAAAAAAAAAAAAAAAAAAAAAAAAAAAAAAAAAAAAAAAAAAAAAAAAAAAAAAAAAAAAAAAAAAAAAAGAAAAAAAAAAAAAAAAAAAAAAAAAAAAAAAAAAAAAAAAAAAAAAAAAAAAAAAAAAAAAAAAAAAAAAAAAAAAAAAAAAAAAAAAAAAAAAAAAAAAAAAAAAAAAAAAAAAAAAAAAAAAAAAAAAAAAAAAAAAAAAAAAAAAAAAAAAAAAAAAAAAAAAAAAAAAAAAAAAAAAAAAAAAAAAAAAAAAAAAAAAAAAAAAAAAAAAAAAAAAAAAAAAAAAAAAAAAAAAAAAAAAAAAAAAAAAAAAAAAAAAAAAAAAAAAAAAAAAAAAAAAAAAAAAAAAAAAAAAAAAAAAAAAAAAAAAAAAAAAAAAAAAAAAAAAAAAAAAAAAAAAAAAAAAAAAAAAAAAAAAAAAAAAAAAAAAAAAAAAAAAAAAAAAAAAAAAAAAAAAAAAAAAAAAAAAAAAAAAAAAAAAAAAAAAAAAAAAAAAAAAAAAAAAAAAAAAAAAAAAAAAAAAAAAAAAAAAAAAAAAAAAAAAAAAAAAAAAAAAAAAAAAAAAAAAAAAAAAAAAAAAAAAAAAAAAAAAAAAAAAAAAAAAAAAAAAAAAAAAAAAAAAAAAAAAAAAAAAAAAAAAAAAAAAAAAAAAAAAAAAAAAAAAAAAAAAAAAAAAAAAAAAAAAAAAAAAAAAAAAAAGAAAAAAAAAAAAAAAAAAAAAAAAAAAAAAAAAAAAAAAAAAAAAAAAAAAAAAAAAAAAAAAAAAAAAAAAAAAAAAAAAAAAAAAAAAAAAAAAAAAAAAAAAAAAAAAAAAAAAAAAAAAAAAAAAAAAAAAAAAAAAAAAAAAAAAAAAAAAAAAAAAAAAAAAAAAAAAAAAAAAAAAAAAAAAAAAAGAAAAAAAAAAAAAAAAAAAAAAAAAAAAAAAAAAAAAAAAAAAAAAAAAAAAAAAAAAAAAAAAAAAAAAAAAAAAAAAAAAAAAAAAAAAAAAAAAAAAAAAAAAAAAAAAAAAAAAAAAAAAAAAAAAAAAAAAAAAAAAAAAAAAAAAAAAAAAAAAAAAAAAAAAAAAGAAAAAAAAAAAAAAAAAAAAAAAAAAAAAAAAAAAAAAAAAAAAAAAAAAAAAAAAAAAAAAAAAAAAAAAAAAAAAAAAAAAAAAAAAAAAAAAAAAAAAAAAAAAAAAAAAAAAAAAAAAAAAAAAAAAAAAAAAAAAAAAAAAAAAAAAAAAAAAAAAAAAAAAAAAAAAAAAAAAAAAAAAAAAAAAAAAAAAAAAAAAAAAAAAAAAAAAAAAAAAAAAAAAAAAAAAAAAAAAAAAAAAAAAAAAAAAAAAAAAAAAAAAAAAAAAAAAAAAAAAAAAAAAAAAAAAAAAAAAAAAAAAAAAAAAAAAAAAAAAAAAAAAAAAAAAAAAAAAAAAAAAAAAAAAAAAAAAAAAAAAAAAAAAAAAAAAAAAAAAAAAAAAAAAAAAAAAAAAAAAAAAAAAAAAAAAAAAAAAAAAAAAAAAAAAAAAAAAAAAAAAAAAAAAAAAAAAAAAAAAAAAAAAAAAAAAAAAAAAAAAAAAAAAAAAAAAAAAAAAAAAAAAAAAAAAAAAAAAAAAAAAAAAAAAAAAAAAAAAAAAAAAAAAAAAAAAAAAAAAAAAAAAAAAAAAAAAAAAAAAAAAAAAAAAAAAAAAAAAAAAAAAAAAAAAAAAAAAAAAAAAAAAAAAAAAAAAAAAAAAAAAAAAAAAAAAAAAAAAAAAAAAAAAAAAAAAAAAAAAAAAAAAAAAAAAAAAAAAAAAAAAAAAAAAAAAAAAAAAAAAAAAAAAAAAAAAAAAAAAAAAAAAAAAAAAAAAAAAAAAAAAAAAAAAAAAAAAAAAAAAAAAAAAAAAAAAAAAAAAAAAAAAAAAAAAAAAAAAAAAAAAAAAAAAAAAAAAAAAAAAAAAAAAAAAAAAAAAAAAAAAAAAAAAAAAAAAAAAAAAAAAAAAAAAAAAAAAAAAAAAAAAAAAAAAAAAAAAAAAAAAAAAAAAAAAAAAAAAAAAAAAAAAAAAAAAAAAAAAAAAAAAAAAAAAAAAAAAAAAAAAAAAAAAAAAAAAAAAAAAAAAAAAAAAAAAAAAAAAAAAAAAAAAAAAAAAAAAAAAAAAAAAAAAAAAAAAAAAAAAAAAAAAAAAAAAAAAAAAAAAAAAAAAAAAAAAAAAAAAAAAAAAAAAAAAAAAAAAAAAAAAAAAAAAAAAAAAAAAAAAAAAAAAAAAAAAAAAAAAAAAAAAAAAAAAAAAAAAAAAAAAAAAAAAAAAAAAAAAAAAAAAAAAAAAAAAAAAAAAAAAAAAAAAAAAAAAAAAAAAAAAAAAAAAAAAAAAAAAAAAAAAAAAAAAAAAAAAAAAAAAAAAAAAAAAAAAAAAAAAAAAAAAAAAAAAAAAAAAAAAAAAAAAAAAAAAAAAAAAAAAAAAAAAAAAAAAAAAAAAAAAAAAAAAAAAAAAAAAAAAAAAAAAAAAAAAAAAAAAAAAAAAAAAAAAAAAAAAAAAAAAAAAAAAAAAAAAAAAAAAAAAAAAAAAAAAAAAAAAAAAAAAAAAAAAAAAAAAAAAAAAAAAAAAAAAAAAAAAAAAAAAAAAAAAAAAAAAAAAAAAAAAAAAAAAAAAAAAAAAAAAAAAAAAAAAAAAAAAAAAAAAAAAAAAAAAAAAAAAAAAAAAAAAAAAAAAAAAAAAAAAAAAAAAAAAAAAAAAAAAAAAAAAAAAAAAAAAAAAAAAAAAAAAAAAAAAAAAAAAAAAAAAAAAAAAAAAAAAAAAAAAAAAAAAAAAAAAAAAAAAAAAAGAAAAAAAAAAAAAAAAAAAAAAAAAAAAAAAAAAAAAAAAAAAAAAAAAAAAAAAAAAAAAAAAAAAAAAAAAAAAAAAAAAAAAAAAAAAAAAAAAAAAAAAAAAAAAAAAAAAAAAAAAAAAAAAAAAAAAAAAAAAAAAAAAAAAAAAAAAAAAAAAAAAAAAAAAAAAAAAAAAAAAAAAAAAAAAAAAAAAAAAAAAAAAAAAAAAAAAAAAAAAAAAAAAAAAGAAAAAAAAAAAAAAAAAAAAAAAAAAAAAAAAAAAAAAAAAAAAAAAAAAAAAAAAAAAAAAAAAAAAAAAAAAAAAAAAAAAAAAAAAAAAAAAAAAAAAAAAAAAAAAAAAAAAAAAAAAAAAAAAAAAAAAAAAAAAAAAAAAAAAAAAAAAAAAAAAAAAAAAAAAAAAAAAAAAAAAAAAAGAAAAAAAAAAAAAAAAAAAAAAAAAAAAAAAAAAAAAAAAAAAAAAAAAAAAAAAAAAAAAAAAAAAAAAAAAAAAAAAAAAAAAAAAAAAAAAAAAAAAAAAAAAAAAAAAAAAAAAAAAAAAAAAAAAAAAAAAAAAAAAAAAAAAAAAAAAAAAAAAAAAAAAAAAAAAAAAAAAAAAAAAAAAAAAAAAAAAAAAAAAAAAAAAAAAAAAAAAAAAAAAAAAAAAAAAAAAAAAAAAAGAAAAAAAAAAAAAAAAAAAAAAAAAAAAAAAAAAAAAAAAAAAAAAAAAAAAAAAAAAAAAAAAAAAAAAAAAAAAAAAAAAAAAAAAAAAAAAAAAAAAAAAAAAAAAAAAAAAAAAAAAAAAAAAAAAAAAAAAAAAAAAAAAAAAAAAAAAAAAAAAAAAAAAAAAAAAAAAAAAAAAAAAAAAAAAAAAAAAAAAAAAAAAAAAAAAAAAAAAAAAAAAAAAAAAAAAAAAAAAAAAAAAAAAAAAAAAAAAAAAAAAAAAAAAAAAAAAAAAAAAAAAAAAAAAAAAAAAAAAAAAAAAAAAAAAAAAAAAAAAAAAAAAAAAAAAAAAAAAAAAAAAAAAAAAAAAAAAAAAAAAAAAAAAAAAAAAAAAAAAAAAAAAAAAAAAAAAAAAAAAAAAAAAAAAAAAAAAAAAAAAAAAAAAAAAAAAAAAAAAAAAAAAAAAAAAAAAAAAAAAAAAAAAAAAAAAAAAAAAAAAAAAAAAAAAAAAAAAAAAAAAAAAAAAAAAAAAAAAAAAAAAAAAAAAAAAAAAAAAAAAAAAAAAAAAAAAAAAAAAAAAAAAAAAAAAAAAAAAAAAAAAAAAAAAAAAAAAAAAAAAAAAAAAAAAAAAAAAAAAAAAAAAAAAAAAAAAAAAAAAAAAAAAAAAAAAAAAAAAAAAAAAAAAAAAAAAAAAAAAAAAAAAAAAAAAAAAAAAAAAAAAAAAAAAAAAAAAAAAAAAAAAAAAAAAAAAAAAAAAAAAAAAAAAAAAAAAAAAAAAAAAAAAAAAAAAAAAAAAAAAAAAAAAAAAAAAAAAAAAAAAAAAAAAAAAAAAAAAAAAAAAAAAAAAAAAAAAAAAAAAAAAAAAAAAAAAAAAAAAAAAAAAAAAAAAAAAAAAAAAAAAAAAAAAAAAAAAAAAAAAAAAAAAAAAAAAAAAAAAAAAAAAAAAAAAAAAAAAAAAAAAAAAAAAAAAAAAAAAAAAAAAAAAAAAAAAAAAAAAAAAAAAAAAAAAAAAAAAAAAAAAAAAAAAAAAAAAAAAAAAAAAAAAAAAAAAAAAAAAAAAAAAAAAAAAAAAAAAAAAAAAAAAAAAAAAAAAAAAAAAAAAAAAAAAAAAAAAAAAAAAAAAAAAAAAAAAAAAAAAAAAAAAAAAAAAAAAAAAAAAAAAAAAAAAAAAAAAAAAAAAAAAAAAAAAAAAAAAAAAAAAAAAAAAAAAAAAAAAAAAAAAAAAAAAAAAAAAAAAAAAAAAAAAAAAAAAAAAAAAAAAAAAAAAAAAAAAAAAAAAAAAAAAAAAAAAAAAAAAAAAAAAAAAAAAAAAAAAAAAAAAAAAAAAAAAAAAAAAAAAAAAAAAAAAAAAAAAAAAAAAAAAAAAAAAAAAAAAAAAAAAAAAAAAAAAAAAAAAAAAAAAAAAAAAAAAAAAAAAAAAAAAAAAAAAAAAAAAAAAAAAAAAAAAAAAAAAAAAAAAAAAAAAAAAAAAAAAAAAAAAAAAAAAAAAAAAAAAAAAAAAAAAAAAAAAAAAAAAAAAAAAAAAAAAAAAAAAAAAAAAAAAAAAAAAAAAAAAAAAAAAAAAAAAAAAAAAAAAAAAAAAAAAAAAAAAAAAAAAAAAAAAAAAAAAAAAAAAAAAAAAAAAAAAAAAAAAAAAAAAAAAAAAAAAAAAAAAAAAAAAAAAAAAAAAAAAAAAAAAAAAAAAAAAAAAAAAAAAAAAAAAAAAAAAAAAAAAAAAAAAAAAAAAAAAAAAAAAAAAAAAAAAAAAAAAAAAAAAAAAAAAAAAAAAAAAAAAAAAAAAAAAAAAAAAAAAAAAAAAAAAAAAAAAAAAAAAAAAAAAAAAAAAAAAAAAAAAAAAAAAAAAAAAAAAAAAAAAAAAAAAAAAAAAAAAAAAAAAAAAAAAAAAAAAAAAAAAAAAAAAAAAAAAAAAAAAAAAAAAAAAAAAAAAAAAAAAAAAAAAAAAAAAAAAAAAAAAAAAAAAAAAAAAAAAAAAAAAAAAAAAAAAAAAAAAAAAAAAAAAAAAAAAAAAAAAAAAAAAAAAAAAAAAAAAAAAAAAAAAAAAAAAAAAAAAAAAAAAAAAAAAAAAAAAAAAAAAAAAAAAAAAAAAAAAAAAAAAAAAAAAAAAAAAAAAAAAAAAAAAAAAAAAAAAAAAAAAAAAAAAAAAAAAAAAAAAAAAAAAAAAAAAAAAAAAAAAAAAAAAAAAAAAAAAAAAAAAAAAAAAAAAAAAAAAAAAAAAAAAAAAAAAAAAAAAAAAAAAAAAAAAAAAAAAAAAAAAAAAAAAAAAAAAAAAAAAAAAAAAAAAAAAAAAAAAAAAAAAAAAAAAAAAAAAAAAAAAAAAAAAAAAAAAAAAAAAAAAAAAAAAAAAAAAAAAAAAAAAAAAAAAAAAAAAAAAAAAAAAAAAAAAAAAAAAAAAAAAAAAAAAAAAAAAAAAAGAAAAAAAAAAAAAAAAAAAAAAAAAAAAAAAAAAAAAAAAAAAAAAAAAAAAAAAAAAAAAAAAAAAAAAAAAAAAAAAAAAAAAAAAAAAAAAAAAAAAAAAAAAAAAAAAAAAAAAAAAAAAAAAAAAAAAAAAAAAAAAAAAAAAAAAAAAAAAAAAAAAAAAAAAAAAAAAAAAAAAAAAAAAAAAAAAAAAAAAAAAAAAAAAAAAAAAAAAAAAAAAAAAAAAAAAAAAAAAAAAAAAAAAAAAAAAAAAAAAAAAAAAAAAAAAAAAAAAAAAAAAAAAAAAAAAAAAAAAAAAAAAAAAAAAAAAAAAAAAAAAAAAAAAAAAAAAAAAAAAAAAAAAAAAAAAAAAAAAAAAAAAAAAAAAAAAAAAAAAAAAAAAAAAAAAAAAAAAAAAAAAAAAAAAAAAAAAAAAAAAAAAAAAAAAAAAAAAAAAAAAAAAAAAAAAAAAAAAAAAAAAAAAAAAAAAAAAAGAAAAAAAAAAAAAAAAAAAAAAAAAAAAAAAAAAAAAAAAAAAAAAAAAAAAAAAAAAAAAAAAAAAAAAAAAAAAAAAAAAAAAAAAAAAAAAAAAAAAAAAAAAAAAAAAAAAAAAAAAAAAAAAAAAAAAAAAAAAAAAAAAAAAAAAAAAAAAAAAAAAAAAAAAAAAAAAAAAAAAAAAAAAAAAAAAAAAAAAAAAAAAAAAAAAAAAAAAAAAAAAAAAAAAAAAAAAAAAAAAAAAAAAAAAAAAAAAAAAAAAAAAAAAAAAAAAAAAAAAAAAAAAAAAAAAAAAAAAAAAAAAAAAAAAAAAAAAGAAAAAAAAAAAAAAAAAAAAAAAAAAAAAAAAAAAAAAAAAAAAAAAAAAAAAAAAAAAAAAAAAAAAAAAAAAAAAAAAAAAAAAAAAAAAAAAAAAAAAAAAAAAAAAAAAAAAAAAAAAAAAAAAAAAAAAAAAAAAAAAAAAAAAAAAAAAAAAAAAAAAAAAAAAAAAAAAAAAAGAAAAAAAAAAAAAAAAAAAAAAAAAAAAAAAAAAAAAAAAAAAAAAAAAAAAAAAAAAAAAAAAAAAAAAAAAAAAAAAAAAAAAAAAAAAAGAAAAAAAAAAAAAAAAAAAAAAAAAAAAAAAAAAAAAAAAAAAAAAAAAAAAAAAAAAAAAAAAAAAAAAAAAAAAAAAAAAAAAAAAAAAAAAAAAAAAAAAAAAAAAAAAAAAAAAAAAAAAAAAAAAAAAAAAAAAAAAAAAAAAAAAAAAAAAAAAAAAAAAAAAAAAAAAAAAAAAAAAAAAAAAAAAAAAAAAAAAAAAAAAGAAAAAAAAAAAAAAAAAAAAAAAAAAAAAAAAAAAAAAAAAAAAAAAAAAAAAAAAAAAAAAAAAAAAAAAAAAAAAAAAAAAAAAAAAAAAAAAAAAAAAAAAAAAAAAAAAAAAAAAAAAAAAAAAAAAAAAAAAAAAAAAAAAAAAAAAAAAAAAAAAAAAAAAAAAAAAAAAAAAAAAAAAAAAAAAAAAAAAAAAAAAAAAAAAAAAAAAAAAAAAAAAAAAAAAAAAAAAAAAAAAAAAAAAAAAAAAAAAAAAAAAAAAAAAAAAAAAAAAAAAAAAAAAAAAAAAAAAAAAAAAAAAAAAAAAAAAAAAAAAAAAAAAAAAAAAAAAAAAAAAAAAAAAAAAAGAAAAAAAAAAAAAAAAAAAAAAAAAAAAAAAAAAAAAAAAAAAAAAAAAAAAAAAAAAAAAAAAAAAAAAAAAAAAAAAAAAAAAAAAAAAAAAAAAAAAAAAAAAAAAAAAAAAAAAAAAAAAAAAAAAAAAAAAAAAAAAAAAAAAAAAAAAAAAAAAAAAAAAAAAAAAAAAAAAAAAAAAAAAAAAAAAAAAAAAAAAAAAAAAAAAAAAAAAAAAAAAAAAAAAAAAAAAAAAAAAAAAAAAAAAAAAAAAAAAAAAAAAAAAAAAAAAAAAAAAAAAAAAAAAAAAAAAAAAAAAAAAAAAAAAAAAAAAAAAAAAAAAAAAAAAAAAAAAAAAAAAAAAAAAAAAAAAAAAAAAAAAAAAAAAAAAAAAAAAAAAAAAGAAAAAAAAAAAAAAAAAAAAAAAAAAAAAAAAAAAAAAAAAAAAAAAAAAAAAAAAAAAAAAAAAAAAAAAAAAAAAAAAAAAAAAAAAAAAAAAAAAAAAAAAGAAAAAAAAAAAAAAAAAAAAAAAAAAAAAAAAAAAAAAAAAAAAAAAAAAAAAAAAAAAAAAAAAAAAAAAAAAAAAAAAAAAAAAAAAAAAAAAAAAAAAAAAAAAAAAAAAAAAAAAAAAAAAAAAAAAAAAAAAAAAAAAAAAAAAAAAAAAAAAAAAAAAAAAAAAAAAAAAAAAAAAAAAAAAAAAAAAAAAAAAAAAAAAAAAAAAAAAAAAAAAAAAAAAAAAAAAAAAAAAAAAAAAAAAAAAAAAAAAAAAAAAAAAAAAAAAAAAAAAAAAAAAAAAAAAAAAAAAAAAAAAAAAAAAAAAAAAAAAAAAAAAAAAAAAAAAAAAAAAAAAAAAAAAAAAAAAAAAAAAAAAAAAAAAAAAAAAAAAAAAAAAAAAAAAAAAAAAAAAAAAAAAAAAAAAAAAAAAAAAAAAAAAAAAAAAAAAAAAAAAAAAAAAAAAAAAAAAAAAAAAAAAAAAAAAGAAAAAAAAAAAAAAAAAAAAAAAAAAAAAAAAAAAAAAAAAAAAAAAAAAAAAAAAAAAAAAAAAAAAAAAAAAAAAAAAAAAAAAAAAAAAAAAAAAAAAAAAAAAAAAAAAAAAAAAAAAAAAAAAAAAAAAAAAAAAAAAAAAAAAAAAAAAAAAAAAAAAAAAAAAAAAAAAAAAAAAAAAAAAAAAAAAAAAAAAAAAGAAAAAAAAAAAAAAAAAAAAAAAAAAAAAAAAAAAAAAAAAAAAAAAAAAAAAAAAAAAAAAAAAAAAAAAAAAAAAAAAAAAAAAAAAAAAAAAAAAAAAAAAAAAAAAAAAAAAAAAAAAAAAAAAAAAAAAAAAAAAAAAAAAAAAAAAAAAAAAAAAAAAAAAAAAAAAAAAAAAAAAAAAAAAAAAAAAAAAAAAAAAAAAAAAAAAAAAAAAAAAAAAAAAAAAAAAAAAAAAAAAAAAAAAAAAAAAAAAAAAAAAAAAAAAAAAAAAAAAAAAAAAAAAAAAAAAAAAAAAAAAAAAAAAAAAAAAAAAAAAAAAAAAAAAAAAAAAAAAAAAAAAAAAAAAAAAAAAAAAAAAAAAAAAAAAAAAAAAAAAAAAAAAAAAAAAAAAAAAAAAAAAAAAAAAAAAAAAAAAAAAAAAAAAAAAAAAAAAAAAAAAAAAAAAAAAAAAAAAAAAAAAAAAAAAAAAAAAAAAAAAAAAAAAAAAAAAAAAAAAAAAAAAAAAAAAAAAAAAAAAAAAAAAAAAAAAAAAAAAAAAAAAAAAAAAAAAAAAAAAAAAAAAAAAAAAAGAAAAAAAAAAAAAAAAAAAAAAAAAAAAAAAAAAAAAAAAAAAAAAAAAAAAAAAAAAAAAAAAAAAAAAAAAAAAAAAAAAAAAAAAAAAAAAAAAAAAAAAAAAAAAAAAAAAAAAGAAAAAAAAAAAAAAAAAAAAAAAAAAAAAAAAAAAAAAAAAAAAAAAAAAAAAAAAAAAAAAAAAAAAAAAAAAAAAAAAAAAAAAAAAAAAAAAAAAAAAAAAAAAAAAAAAAAAAAAAAAAAAAAAAAAAAAAAAAAAAAAAAAAAAAAAAAAAAAAAAAAAAAAAAAAAAAAAAAAAAAAAAAAAAAAAAAAAAAAAAAAAAAAAAAAAAAAAAAAAAAAAAAAAAAAAAAAAAAAAAAAAAAAAAAAAAAAAAAAAAAAAAAAAAAAAAAAAAAAAAAAAAAAAAAAAAAAAAAAAAAAAAAAAAAAAAAAAAAAAAAAAAAAAAAAAAAAAAAAAAAAAAAAAAAAAAAAAAAAAAAAAAAAAAAAAAAAAAAAAAAAAAAAAAAAAAAAAAAAAAAAAAAAAAAAAAAAAAAAAAAAAAAAAAAAAAAAAAAAAAAAAAAAAAAAAAAAAAAAAAAAAAAAAAAAAAAAAAAAAAAAAAAAAAAAAAAAAAAAGAAAAAAAAAAAAAAAAAAAAAAAAAAAAAAAAAAAAAAAAAAAAAAAAAAAAAAAAAAAAAAAAAAAAAAAAAAAAAAAAAAAAAAAAAAAAAAAAAAAAAAAAAAAAAAAAAAAAAAAAAAAAAAAAAAAAAAAAAAAAAAAAAAAAAAAAAAAAAAAAAAAAAAAAAAAAAAAAAAAAAAAAAAAAAAAAAAAAAAAAAAAAAAAAAAAAAAAAAAAAAAAAAAAAAAAAAAAAAAAAAAAAAAAAAAAAAAAAAAAAAAAAAAAAAAAAAAAAAAAAAAAAAAAAAAAAAAAAAAAAAAAAAAAAAAAAAAAAAAAAAAAAAAAAAAAAAAAAAAAAAAAAAAAAAAAAAAAAAAAAAAAAAAAAAAAAAAAAAAAAAAAAAAAAAAAAAAAAAAAAAAAAAAAAAAAAAAAAAAAAAAAAAAAAAAAAAAAAAAAAAAAAAAAAAAAAAAAAAAAAAAAAAAAAAAAAAAAAAAAAAAAAAAAAAAAAAAAAAAAAAAAAAAAAAAAAAAAAAAAAAAAAAAAAAAAAAAAAAAAAAAAAAAAAAAAAAAAAAAAAAAAAAAAAAAAAAAAAAAAAAAAAAAAAAAAAAAAAAAAAAAAAAAAAAAAAAAAAAAAAAAAAAAAAAAAAAAAAAAAAAAAAAAAAAAAAAAAAAAAAAAAAAAAAAAAAAAAAAAAAAAAAAAAAAAAAAAAAAAAAAAAAAAAAAAAAAAAAAAAAAAAAAAAAAAAAAAAAAAAAAAAAAAAAAAAAAAAAAAAAAAAAAAAAAAAAAAAAAAAAAAAAAAAAAAAAAAAAAAAAAAAAAAAAAAAAAAAAAAAAAAAAAAAAAAAAAAAAAAAAAAAAAAAAAAAAAAAAAAAAAAAAAAAAAAAAAAAAAAAAAAAAAAAAAAAAAAAAAAAAAAAAAAAAAAAAAAAAAAAAAAAAAAAAAAAAAAAAAAAAAAAAAAAAAAAAAAAAAAAAAAAAAAAAAAAAAAAAAAAAAAAAAAAAAAAAAAAAAAAAAAAAAAAAAAAAAAAAAAAAAAAAAAAAAAAAAAAAAAAAAAAAAAAAAAAAAAAAAAAAAAAAAAAAAAAAAAAAAAAAAAAAAAAAAAAAAAAAAAAAAAAAAAAAAAAAAAAAAAAAAAAAAAAAAAAAAAAAAAAAAAAAAAAAAAAAAAAAAAAAAAAAAAAAAAAAAAAAAAAAAAAAAAAAAAAAAAAAAAAAAAAAAAAAAAAAAAAAAAAAAAAAAAAAAAAAAAAAAAAAAAAAAAAAAAAAAAAAAAAAAAAAAAAAAAAAAAAAAAAAAAAAAAAAAAAAAAAAAAAAAAAAAAAAAAAAAAAAAAAAAAAAAAAAAAAAAAAAAAAAAAAAAAAAAAAAAAAAAAAAAAAAAAAAAAAAAAAAAAAAAAAAAAAAAAAAAAAAAAAAAAAAAAAAAAAAAAAAAAAAAAAAAAAAAAAAAAAAAAAAAAAAAAAAAAAAAAAAAAAAAAAAAAAAAAAAAAAAAAAAAAAAAAAAAAAAAAAAAAAAAAAAAAAAAAAAAAAAAAAAAAAAAAAAAAAAAAAAAAAAAAAAAAAAAAAAAAAAAAAAAAAAAAAAAAAAAAAAAAAAAAAAAAAAAAAAAAAAAAAAAAAAAAAAAAAAAAAAAAAAAAAAAAAAAAAAAAAAAAAAAAAAAAAAAAAAAAAAAAAAAAAAAAAAAAAAAAAAAAAAAAAAAAAAAAAAAAAAAAAAAAAAAAAAAAAAAAAAAAAAAAAAAAAAAAAAAAAAAAAAAAAAAAAAAAAAAAAAAAAAAAAAAAAAAAAAAAAAAAAAAAAAAAAAAAAAAAAAAAAAAAAAAAAAAAAAAAAAAAAAAAAAAAAAAAAAAAAAAAAAAAAAAAAAAAAAAAAAAAAAAAAAAAAAAAAAAAAAAAAAAAAAAAAAAAAAAAAAAAAAAAAAAAAAAAAAAAAAAAAAAAAAAAAAAAAAAAAAAAAAAAAAAAAAAAAAAAAAAAAAAAAAAAAAAAAAAAAAAAAAAAAAAAAAAAAAAAAAAAAAAAAAAAAAAAAAAAAAAAAAAAAAAAAAAAAAAAAAAAAAAAAAAAAAAAAAAAAAAAAAAAAAAAAAAAAAAAAAAAAAAAAAAAAAAAAAAAAAAAAAAAAAAAAAAAAAAAAAAAAAAAAAAAAAAAAAAAAAAAAAAAAAAAAAAAAAAAAAAAAAAAAAAAAAAAAAAAAAAAAAAAAAAAAAAAAAAAAAAAAAAAAAAAAAAAAAAAAAAAAAAAAAAAAAAAAAAAAAAAAAAAAAAAAAAAAAAAAAAAAAAAAAAAAAAAAAAAAAAAAAAAAAAAAAAAAAAAAAAAAAAAAAAAAAAAAAAAAAAAAAAAAAAAAAAAAAAAAAAAAAAAAAAAAAAAAAAAAAAAAAAAAAAAAAAAAAAAAAAAAAAAAAAAAAAAAAAAAAAAAAAAAAAAAAAAAAAAAAAAAAAAAAAAAAAAAAAAAAAAAAAAAAAAAAAAAAAAAAAAAAAAAAAAAAAAAAAAAAAAAAAAAAAAAAAAAAAAAAAAAAAAAAAAAAAAAAAAAAAAAAAAAAAAAAAAAAAAAAAAAAAAAAAAAAAAAAAAAAAAAAAAAAAAAAAAAAAAAAAAAAAAAAAAAAAAAAAAAAAAAAAAAAAAAAAAAAAAAAAAAAAAAAAAAAAAAAAAAAAAAAAAAAAAAAAAAAAAAAAAAAAAAAAAAAAAAAAAAAAAAAAAAAAAAAAAAAAAAAAAAAAAAAAAAAAAAAAAAAAAAAAAAAAAAAAAAAAAAAAAAAAAAAAAAAAAAAAAAAAAAAAAAAAAAAAAAAAAAAAAAAAAAAAAAAAAAAAAAAAAAAAAAAAAAAAAAAAAAAAAAAAAAAAAAAAAAAAAAAAAAAAAAAAAAAAAAAAAAAAAAAAAAAAAAAAAAAAAAAAAAAAAAAAAAAAAAAAAAAAAAAAAAAAAAAAAAAAAAAAAAAAAAAAAAAAAAAAAAAAAAAAAAAAAAAAAAAAAAAAAAAAAAAAAAAAAAAAAAAAAAAAAAAAAAAAAAAAAAAAAAAAAAAAAAAAAAAAAAAAAAAAAAAAAAAAAAAAAAAAAAAAAAAAAAAAAAAAAAAAAAAAAAAAAAAAAAAAAAAAAAAAAAAAAAAAAAAAAAAAAAAAAAAAAAAAAAAAAAAAAAAAAAAAAAAAAAAAAAAAAAAAAAAAAAAAAAAAAAAAAAAAAAAAAAAAAAAAAAAAAAAAAAAAAAAAAAAAAAAAAAAAAAAAAAAAAAAAAAAAAAAAAAAAAAAAAAAAAAAAAAAAAAAAAAAAAAAAAAAAAAAAAAAAAAAAAAAAAAAAAAAAAAAAAAAAAAAAAAAAAAAAAAAAAAAAAAAAAAAAAAAAAAAAAAAAAAAAAAAAAAAAAAAAAAAAAAAAAAAAAAAAAAAAAAAAAAAAAAAAAAAAAAAAAAAAAAAAAAAAAAAAAAAAAAAAAAAAAAAAAAAAAAAAAAAAAAAAAAAAAAAAAAAAAAAAAAAAAAAAAAAAAAAAAAAAAAAAAAAAAAAAAAAAAAAAAAAAAAAAAAAAAAAAAAAAAAAAAAAAAAAAAAAAAAAAAAAAAAAAAAAAAAAAAAAAAAAAAAAAAAAAAAAAAAAAAAAAAAAAAAAAAAAAAAAAAAAAAAAAAAAAAAAAAAAAAAAAAAAAAAAAAAAAGAAAAAAAAAAAAAAAAAAAAAAAAAAAAAAAAAAAAAAAAAAAAAAAAAAAAAAAAAAAAAAAAAAAAAAAAAAAAAAAAAAAAAAAAAAAAAAAAAAAAAAAAAAAAAAAAAAAAAAAAAAAAAAAAAAAAAAAAAAAAAAAAAAAAAAAAAAAAAAAAAAAAAAAAAAAAAAAAAAAAAAAAAAAAAAAAAAAAAAAAAAAAAAAAAAAAAAAAAAAAAAAAAAAAAAAAAAAAAAAAAAAAAAAAAAAAAAAAAAAAAAAAAAAAAAAAAAAAAAAAAAAAAAAAAAAAAAAAAAAAAAAAAAAAAAAAAAAAAAAAAAAAAAAAAAAAAAAAAAAAAAAAAAAAAAAAAAAAAAAAAAAAAAAAAAAAAAAAAAAAAAAAAAAAAAAAAAAAAAAAAAAAAAAAAAAAAAAAAAAAAAAAAAAAAAAAAAAAAAAAAAAAAAAAAAAAAAAAAAAAAAAAAAAAAAAAAAAAAAAAAAAAAAAAAAAAAAAAAAAAAAAAAAAAAAAAAAAAAAAAAAAAAAAAAAAAAAAAAAAAAAAAAAAAAAAAAAAAAAAAAAAAAAAAAAAAAAAAAAAAAAAAAAAAAAAAAAAAAAAAAAAAAAAAAAAAAAAAAAAAAAAAAAAAAAAAAAAAAAAAAAAAAAAAAAAAAAAAAAAAAAAAAAAAAAAAAAAAAAAAAAAAAAAAAAAAAAAAAAAAAAAAAAAAAAAAAAAAAAAAAAAAAAAAAAAAAAAAAAAAAAAAAAAAAAAAAAAAAAAAAAAAAAAAAAAAAAAAAAAAAAAAAAAAAAAAAAAAAAAAAAAAAAAAAAAAAAAAAAAAAAAAAAAAAAAAAAAAAAAAAAAAAAAAAAAAAAAAAAAAAAAAAAAAAAAAAAAAAAAAAAAAAAAAAAAAAAAAAAAAAAAAAAAAAAAAAAAAAAAAAAAAAAAAAAAAAAAAAAAAAAAAAAAAAAAAAAAAAAAAAAAAAAAAAAAAAAAAAAAAAAAAAAAAAAAAAAAAAAAAAAAAAAAAAAAAAAAAAAAAAAAAAAAAAAAAAAAAAAAAAAAAAAAAAAAAAAAAAAAAAAAAAAAAAAAAAAAAAAAAAAAAAAAAAAAAAAAAAAAAAAAAAAAAAAAAAAAAAAAAAAAAAAAAAAAAAAAAAAAAAAAAAAAAAAAAAAAAAAAAAAAAAAAAAAAAAAAAAAAAAAAAAAAAAAAAAAAAAAAAAAAAAAAAAAAAAAAAAAAAAAAAAAAAAAAAAAAAAAAAAAAAAAAAAAAAAAAAAAAAAAAAAAAAAAAAAAAAAAAAAAAAAAAAAAAAAAAAAAAAAAAAAAAAAAAAAAAAAAAAAAAAAAAAAAAAAAAAAAAAAAAAAAAAAAAAAAAAAAAAAAAAAAAAAAAAAAAAAAAAAAAAAAAAAAAAAAAAAAAAAAAAAAAAAAAAAAAAAAAAAAAAAAAAAAAAAAAAAAAAAAAAAAAAAAAAAAAAAAAAAAAAAAAAAAAAAAAAAAAAAAAAAAAAAAAAAAAAAAAAAAAAAAAAAAAAAAAAAAAAAAAAAAAAAAAAAAAAAAAAAAAAAAAAAAAAAAAAAAAAAAAAAAAAAAAAAAAAAAAAAAAAAAAAAAAAAAAAAAAAAAAAAAAAAAAAAAAAAAAAAAAAAAAAAAAAAAAAAAAAAAAAAAAAAAAAAAAAAAAAAAAAAAAAAAAAAAAAAAAAAAAAAAAAAAAAAAAAAAAAAAAAAAAAAAAAAAAAAAAAAAAAAAAAAAAAAAAAAAAAAAAAAAAAAAAAAAAAAAAAAAAAAAAAAAAAAAAAAAAAAAAAAAAAAAAAAAAAAAAAAAAAAAAAAAAAAAAAAAAAAAAAAAAAAAAAAAAAAAAAAAAAAAAAAAAAAAAAAAAAAAAAAAAAAAAAAAAAAAAAAAAAAAAAAAAAAAAAAAAAAAAAAAAAAAAAAAAAAAAAAAAAAAAAAAAAAAAAAAAAAAAAAAAAAAAAAAAAAAAAAAAAAAAAAAAAAAAAAAAAAAAAAAAAAAAAAAAAAAAAAAAAAAAAAAAAAAAAAAAAAAAAAAAAAAAAAAAAAAAAAAAAAAAAAAAAAAAAAAAAAAAAAAAAAAAAAAAAAAAAAAAAAAAAAAAAAAAAAAAAAAAAAAAAAAAAAAAAAAAAAAAAAAAAAAAAAAAAAAAAAAAAAAAAAAAAAAAAAAAAAAAAAAAAAAAAAAAAAAAAAAAAAAAAAAAAAAAAAAAAAAAAAAAAAAAAAAAAAAAAAAAAAAAAAAAAAAAAAAAAAAAAAAAAAAAAAAAAAAAAAAAAAAAAAAAAAAAAAAAAAAAAAAAAAAAAAAAAAAAAAAAAAAAAAAAAAAAAAAAAAAAAAAAAAAAAAAAAAAAAAAAAAAAAAAAAAAAAAAAAAAAAAAAAAAAAAAAAAAAAAAAAAAAAAAAAAAAAAAAAAAAAAAAAAAAAAAAAAAAAAAAAAAAAAAAAAAAAAAAAAAAAAAAAAAAAAAAAAAAAAAAAAAAAAAAAAAAAAAAAAAAAAAAAAAAAAAAAAAAAAAAAAAAAAAAAAAAAAAAAAAAAAAAAAAAAAAAAAAAAAAAAAAAAAAAAAAAAAAAAAAAAAAAAAAAAAAAAAAAAAAAAAAAAAAAAAAAAAAAAAAAAAAAAAAAAAAAAAAAAAAAAAAAAAAAAAAAAAAAAAAAAAAAAAAAAAAAAAAAAAAAAAAAAAAAAAAAAAAAAAAAAAAAAAAAAAAAAAAAAAAAAAAAAAAAAAAAAAAAAAAAAAAAAAAAAAAAAAAAAAAAAAAAAAAAAAAAAAAAAAAAAAAAAAAAAAAAAAAAAAAAAAAAAAAAAAAAAAAAAAAAAAAAAAAAAAAAAAAAAAAAAAAAAAAAAAAAAAAAAAAAAAAAAAAAAAAAAAAAAAAAAAAAAAAAAAAAAAAAAAAAAAAAAAAAAAAAAAAAAAAAAAAAAAAAAAAAAAAAAAAAAAAAAAAAAAAAAAAAAAAAAAAAAAAAAAAAAAAAAAAAAAAAAAAAAAAAAAAAAAAAAAAAAAAAAAAAAAAAAAAAAAAAAAAAAAAAAAAAAAAAAAAAAAAAAAAAAAAAAAAAAAAAAAAAAAAAAAAAAAAAAAAAAAAAAAAAAAAAAAAAAAAAAAAAAAAAAAAAAAAAAAAAAAAAAAAAAAAAAAAAAAAAAAAAAAAAAAAAAAAAAAAAAAAAAAAAAAAAAAAAAAAAAAAAAAAAAAAAAAAAAAAAAAAAAAAAAAAAAAAAAAAAAAAAAAAAAAAAAAAAAAAAAAAAAAAAAAAAAAAAAAAAAAAAAAAAAAAAAAAAAAAAAAAAAAAAAAAAAAAAAAAAAAAAAAAAAAAAAAAAAAAAAAAAAAAAAAAAAAAAAAAAAAAAAAAAAAAAAAAAAAAAAAAAAAAAAAAAAAAAAAAAAAAAAAAAAAAAAAAAAAAAAAAAAAAAAAAAAAAAAAAAAAAAAAAAAAAAAAAAAAAAAAAAAAAAAAAAAAAAAAAAAAAAAAAAAAAAAAAAAAAAAAAAAAAAAAAAAAAAAAAAAAAAAAAAAAAAAAAAAAAAAAAAAAAAAAAAAAAAAAAAAAAAAAAAAAAAAAAAAAAAAAAAAAAAAAAAAAAAAAAAAAAAAAAAAAAAAAAAAAAAAAAAAAAAAAAAAAAAAAAAAAAAAAAAAAAAAAAAAAAAAAAAAAAAAAAAAAAAAAAAAAAAAAAAAAAAAAAAAAAAAAAAAAAAAAAAAAAAAAAAAAAAAAAAAAAAAAAAAAAAAAAAAAAAAAAAAAAAAAAAAAAAAAAAAAAAAAAAAAAAAAAAAAAAAAAAAAAAAAAAAAAAAAAAAAAAAAAAAAAAAAAAAAAAAAAAAAAAAAAAAAAAAAAAAAAAAAAAAAAAAAAAAAAAAAAAAAAAAAAAAAAAAAAAAAAAAAAAAAAAAAAAAAAAAAAAAAAAAAAAAAAAAAAAAAAAAAAAAAAAAAAAAAAAAAAAAAAAAAAAAAAAAAAAAAAAAAAAAAAAAAAAAAAAAAAAAAAAAAAAAAAAAAAAAAAAAAAAAAAAAAAAAAAAAAAAAAAAAAAAAAAAAAAAAAAAAAAAAAAAAAAAAAAAAAAAAAAAAAAAAAAAAAAAAAAAAAAAAAAAAAAAAAAAAAAAAAAAAAAAAAAAAAAAAAAAAAAAAAAAAAAAAAAAAAAAAAAAAAAAAAAAAAAAAAAAAAAAAAAAAAAAAAAAAAAAAAAAAAAAAAAAAAAAAAAAAAAAAAAAAAAAAAAAAAAAAAAAAAAAAAAAAAAAAAAAAAAAAAAAAAAAAAAAAAAAAAAAAAAAAAAAAAAAAAAAAAAAAAAAAAAAAAAAAAAAAAAAAAAAAAAAAAAAAAAAAAAAAAAAAAAAAAAAAAAAAAAAAAAAAAAAAAAAAAAAAAAAAAAAAAAAAAAAAAAAAAAAAAAAAAAAAAAAAAAAAAAAAAAAAAAAAAAAAAAAAAAAAAAAAAAAAAAAAAAAAAAAAAAAAAAAAAAAAAAAAAAAAAAAAAAAAAAAAAAAAAAAAAAAAAAAAAAAAAAAAAAAAAAAAAAAAAAAAAAAAAAAAAAAAAAAAAAAAAAAAAAAAAAAAAAAAAAAAAAAAAAAAAAAAAAAAAAAAAAAAAAAAAAAAAAAAAAAAAAAAAAAAAAAAAAAAAAAAAAAAAAAAAAAAAAAAAAAAAAAAAAAAAAAAAAAAAAAAAAAAAAAAAAAAAAAAAAAAAAAAAAAAAAAAAAAAAAAAAAAAAAAAAAAAAAAAAAAAAAAAAAAAAAAAAAAAAAAAAAAAAAAAAAAAAAAAAAAAAAAAAAAAAAAAAAAAAAAAAAAAAAAAAAAAAAAAAAAAAAAAAAAAAAAAAAAAAAAAAAAAAAAAAAAAAAAAAAAAAAAAAAAAAAAAAAAAAAAAAAAAAAAAAAAAAAAAAAAAAAAAAAAAAAAAAAAAAAAAAAAAAAAAAAAAAAAAAAAAAAAAAAAAAAAAAAAAAAAAAAAAAAAAAAAAAAAAAAAAAAAAAAAAAAAAAAAAAAAAAAAAAAAAAAAAAAAAAAAAAAAAAAAAAAAAAAAAAAAAAAAAAAAAAAAAAAAAAAAAAAAAAAAAAAAAAAAAAAAAAAAAAAAAAAAAAAAAAAAAAAAAAAAAAAAAAAAAAAAAAAAAAAAAAAAAAAAAAAAAAAAAAAAAAAAAAAAAAAAAAAAAAAAAAAAAAAAAAAAAAAAAAAAAAAAAAAAAAAAAAAAAAAAAAAAAAAAAAAAAAAAAAAAAAAAAAAAAAAAAAAAAAAAAAAAAAAAAAAAAAAAAAAAAAAAAAAAAAAAAAAAAAAAAAAAAAAAAAAAAAAAAAAAAAAAAAAAAAAAAAAAAAAAAAAAAAAAAAAAAAAAAAAAAAAAAAAAAAAAAAAAAAAAAAAAAAAAAAAAAAAAAAAAAAAAAAAAAAAAAAAAAAAAAAAAAAAAAAAAAAAAAAAAAAAAAAAAAAAAAAAAAAAAAAAAAAAAAAAAAAAAAAAAAAAAAAAAAAAAAAAAAAAAAAAAAAAAAAAAAAAAAAAAAAAAAAAAAAAAAAAAAAAAAAAAAAAAAAAAAAAAAAAAAAAAAAAAAAAAAAAAAAAAAAAAAAAAAAAAAAAAAAAAAAAAAAAAAAAAAAAAAAAAAAAAAAAAAAAAAAAAAAAAAAAAAAAAAAAAAAAAAAAAAAAAAAAAAAAAAAAAAAAAAAAAAAAAAAAAAAAAAAAAAAAAAAAAAAAAAAAAAAAAAAAAAAAAAAAAAAAAAAAAAAAAAAAAAAAAAAAAAAAAAAAAAAAAAAAAAAAAAAAAAAAAAAAAAAAAAAAAAAAAAAAAAAAAAAAAAAAAAAAAAAAAAAAAAAAAAAAAAAAAAAAAAAAAAAAAAAAAAAAAAAAAAAAAAAAAAAAAAAAAAAAAAAAAAAAAAAAAAAAAAAAAAAAAAAAAAAAAAAAAAAAAAAAAAAAAAAAAAAAAAAAAAAAAAAAAAAAAAAAAAAAAAAAAAAAAAAAAAAAAAAAAAAAAAAAAAAAAAAAAAAAAAAAAAAAAAAAAAAAAAAAAAAAAAAAAAAAAAAAAAAAAAAAAAAAAAAAAAAAAAAAAAAAAAAAAAAAAAAAAAAAAAAAAAAAAAAAAAAAAAAAAAAAAAAAAAAAAAAAAAAAAAAAAAAAAAAAAAAAAAAAAAAAAAAAAAAAAAAAAAAAAAAAAAAAAAAAAAAAAAAAAAAAAAAAAAAAAAAAAAAAAAAAAAAAAAAAAAAAAAAAAAAAAAAAAAAAAAAAAAAAAAAAAAAAAAAAAAAAAAAAAAAAAAAAAAAAAAAAAAAAAAAAAAAAAAAAAAAAAAAAAAAAAAAAAAAAAAAAAAAAAAAAAAAAAAAAAAAAAAAAAAAAAAAAAAAAAAAAAAAAAAAAAAAAAAAAAAAAAAAAAAAAAAAAAAAAAAAAAAAAAAAAAAAAAAAAAAAAAAAAAAAAAAAAAAAAAAAAAAAAAAAAAAAAAAAAAAAAAAAAAAAAAAAAAAAAAAAAAAAAAAAAAAAAAAAAAAAAAAAAAAAAAAAAAAAAAAAAAAAAAAAAAAAAAAAAAAAAAAAAAAAAAAAAAAAAAAAAAAAAAAAAAAAAAAAAAAAAAAAAAAAAAAAAAAAAAAAAAAAAAAAAAAAAAAAAAAAAAAAAAAAAAAAAAAAAAAAAAAAAAAAAAAAAAAAAAAAAAAAAAAAAAAAAAAAAAAAAAAAAAAAAAAAAAAAAAAAAAAAAAAAAAAAAAAAAAAAAAAAAAAAAAAAAAAAAAAAAAAAAAAAAAAAAAAAAAAAAAAAAAAAAAAAAAAAAAAAAAAAAAAAAAAAAAAAAAAAAAAAAAAAAAAAAAAAAAAAAAAAAAAAAAAAAAAAAAAAAAAAAAAAAAAAAAAAAAAAAAAAAAAAAAAAAAAAAAAAAAAAAAAAAAAAAAAAAAAAAAAAAAAAAAAAAAAAAAAAAAAAAAAAAAAAAAAAAAAAAAAAAAAAAAAAAAAAAAAAAAAAAAAAAAAAAAAAAAAAAAAAAAAAAAAAAAAAAAAAAAAAAAAAAAAAAAAAAAAAAAAAAAAAAAAAAAAAAAAAAAAAAAAAAAAAAAAAAAAAAAAAAAAAAAAAAAAAAAAAAAAAAAAAAAAAAAAAAAAAAAAAAAAAAAAAAAAAAAAAAAAAAAAAAAAAAAAAAAAAAAAAAAAAAAAAAAAAAAAAAAAAAAAAAAAAAAAAAAAAAAAAAAAAAAAAAAAAAAAAAAAAAAAAAAAAAAAAAAAAAAAAAAAAAAAAAAAAAAAAAAAAAAAAAAAAAAAAAAAAAAAAAAAAAAAAAAAAAAAAAAAAAAAAAAAAAAAAAAAAAAAAAAAAAAAAAAAAAAAAAAAAAAAAAAAAAAAAAAAAAAAAAAAAAAAAAAAAAAAAAAAAAAAAAAAAAAAAAAAAAAAAAAAAAAAAAAAAAAAAAAAAAAAAAAAAAAAAAAAAAAAAAAAAAAAAAAAAAAAAAAAAAAAAAAAAAAAAAAAAAAAAAAAAAAAAAAAAAAAAAAAAAAAAAAAAAAAAAAAAAAAAAAAAAAAAAAAAAAAAAAAAAAAAAAAGAAAAAAAAAAAAAAAAAAAAAAAAAAAAAAAAAAAAAAAAAAAAAAAAAAAAAAAAAAAAAAAAAAAAAAAAAAAAAAAAAAAAAAAAAAAAAAAAAAAAAAAAAAAAAAAAAAAAAAAAAAAAAAAAAAAAAAAAAAAAAAAAAAAAAAAAAAAAAAAAAAAAAAAAAAAAAAAAAAAAAAAAAAAAAAAAAAAAAAAAAAAAAAAAAAAAAAAAAAAAAAAAAAAAAAAAAAAAAAAAAAAAAAAAAAAAAAAAAAAAAAAAAAAAAAAAAAAAAAAAAAAAAAAAAAAAAAAAAAAAAAAAAAAAAAAAAAAAAAAAAAAAAAAAAAAAAAAAAAAAAAAAAAAAAAAAAAAAAAAAAAAAAAAAAAAAAAAAAAAAAAAAAAAAAAAAAAAAAAAAAAAAAAAAAAAAAAAAAAAAAAAAAAAAAAAAAAAAAAAAAAAAAAAAAAAAAAAAAAAAAAAAAAAAAAAAAAAAAAAAAAAAAAAAAAAAAAAAAAAAAAAAAAAAAAAAAAAAAAAAAAAAAAAAAAAAAAAAAAAAAAAAAAAAAAAAAAAAAAAAAAAAAAAAAAAAAAAAAAAAAAAAAAAAAAAAAAAAAAAAAAAAAAAAAAAAAAAAAAAAAAAAAAAAAAAAAAAAAAAAAAAAAAAAAAAAAAAAAAAAAAAAAAAAAAAAAAAAAAAAAAAAAAAAAAAAAAAAAAAAAAAAAAAAAAAAAAAAAAAAAAAAAAAAAAAAAAAAAAAAAAAAAAAAAAAAAAAAAAAAAAAAAAAAAAAAAAAAAAAAAAAAAAAAAAAAAAAAAAAAAAAAAAAAAAAAAAAAAAAAAAAAAAAAAAAAAAAAAAAAAAAAAAAAAAAAAAAAAAAAAAAAAAAAAAAAAAAAAAAAAAAAAAAAAAAAAAAAAAAAAAAAAAAAAAAAAAAAAAAAAAAAAAAAAAAAAAAAAAAAAAAAAAAAAAAAAAAAAAAAAAAAAAAAAAAAAAAAAAAAAAAAAAAAAAAAAAAAAAAAAAAAAAAAAAAAAAAAAAAAAAAAAAAAAAAAAAAAAAAAAAAAAAAAAAAAAAAAAAAAAAAAAAAAAAAAAAAAAAAAAAAAAAAAAAAAAAAAAAAAAAAAAAAAAAAAAAAAAAAAAAAAAAAAAAAAAAAAAAAAAAAAAAAAAAAAAAAAAAAAAAAAAAAAAAAAAAAAAAAAAAAAAAAAAAAAAAAAAAAAAAAAAAAAAAAAAAAAAAAAAAAAAAAAAAAAAAAAAAAAAAAAAAAAAAAAAAAAAAAAAAAAAAAAAAAAAAAAAAAAAAAAAAAAAAAAAAAAAAAAAAAAAAAAAAAAAAAAAAAAAAAAAAAAAAAAAAAAAAAAAAAAAAAAAAAAAAAAAAAAAAAAAAAAAAAAAAAAAAAAAAAAAAAAAAAAAAAAAAAAAAAAAAAAAAAAAAAAAAAAAAAAAAAAAAAAAAAAAAAAAAAAAAAAAAAAAAAAAAAAAAAAAAAAAAAAAAAAAAAAAAAAAAAAAAAAAAAAAAAAAAAAAAAAAAAAAAAAAAAAAAAAAAAAAAAAAAAAAAAAAAAAAAAAAAAAAAAAAAAAAAAAAAAAAAAAAAAAAAAAAAAAAAAAAAAAAAAAAAAAAAAAAAAAAAAAAAAAAAAAAAAAAAAAAAAAAAAAAAAAAAAAAAAAAAAAAAAAAAAAAAAAAAAAAAAAAAAAAAAAAAAAAAAAAAAAAAAAAAAAAAAAAAAAAAAAAAAAAAAAAAAAAAAAAAAAAAAAAAAAAAAAAAAAAAAAAAAAAAAAAAAAAAAAAAAAAAAAAAAAAAAAAAAAAAAAAAAAAAAAAAAAAAAAAAAAAAAAAAAAAAAAAAAAAAAAAAAAAAAAAAAAAAAAAAAAAAAAAAAAAAAAAAAAAAAAAAAAAAAAAAAAAAAAAAAAAAAAAAAAAAAAAAAAAAAAAAAAAAAAAAAAAAAAAAAAAAAAAAAAAAAAAAAAAAAAAAAAAAAAAAAAAAAAAAAAAAAAAAAAAAAAAAAAAAAAAAAAAAAAAAAAAAAAAAAAAAAAAAAAAAAAAAAAAAAAAAAAAAAAAAAAAAAAAAAAAAAAAAAAAAAAAAAAAAAAAAAAAAAAAAAAAAAAAAAAAAAAAAAAAAAAAAAAAAAAAAAAAAAAAAAAAAAAAAAAAAAAAAAAAAAAAAAAAAAAAAAAAAAAAAAAAAAAAAAAAAAAAAAAAAAAAAAAAAAAAAAAAAAAAAAAAAAAAAAAAAAAAAAAAAAAAAAAAAAAAAAAAAAAAAAAAAAAAAAAAAAAAAAAAAAAAAAAAAAAAAAAAAAAAAAAAAAAAAAAAAAAAAAAAAAAAAAAAAAAAAAAAAAAAAAAAAAAAAAAAAAAAAAAAAAAAAAAAAAAAAAAAAAAAAAAAAAAAAAAAAAAAAAAAAAAAAAAAAAAAAAAAAAAAAAAAAAAAAAAAAAAAAAAAAAAAAAAAAAAAAAAAAAAAAAAAAAAAAAAAAAAAAAAAAAAAAAAAAAAAAAAAAAAAAAAAAAAAAAAAAAAAAAAAAAAAAAAAAAAAAAAAAAAAAAAAAAAAAAAAAAAAAAAAAAAAAAAAAAAAAAAAAAAAAAAAAAAAAAAAAAAAAAAAAAAAAAAAAAAAAAAAAAAAAAAAAAAAAAAAAAAAAAAAAAAAAAAAAAAAAAAAAAAAAAAAAAAAAAAAAAAAAAAAAAAAAAAAAAAAAAAAAAAAAAAAAAAAAAAAAAAAAAAAAAAAAAAAAAAAAAAAAAAAAAAAAAAAAAAAAAAAAAAAAAAAAAAAAAAAAAAAAAAAAAAAAAAAAAAAAAAAAAAAAAAAAAAAAAAAAAAAAAAAAAAAAAAAAAAAAAAAAAAAAAAAAAAAAAAAAAAAAAAAAAAAAAAAAAAAAAAAAAAAAAAAAAAAAAAAAAAAAAAAAAAAAAAAAAAAAAAAAAAAAAAAAAAAAAAAAAAAAAAAAAAAAAAAAAAAAAAAAAAAAAAAAAAAAAAAAAAAAAAAAAAAAAAAAAAAAAAAAAAAAAAAAAAAAAAAAAAAAAAAAAAAAAAAAAAAAAAAAAAAAAAAAAAAAAAAAAAAAAAAAAAAAAAAAAAAAAAAAAAAAAAAAAAAAAAAAAAAAAAAAAAAAAAAAAAAAAAAAAAAAAAAAAAAAAAAAAAAAAAAAAAAAAAAAAAAAAAAAAAAAAAAAAAAAAAAAAAAAAAAAAAAAAAAAAAAAAAAAAAAAAAAAAAAAAAAAAAAAAAAAAAAAAAAAAAAAAAAAAAAAAAAAAAAAAAAAAAAAAAAAAAAAAAAAAAAAAAAAAAAAAAAAAAAAAAAAAAAAAAAAAAAAAAAAAAAAAAAAAAAAAAAAAAAAAAAAAAAAAAAAAAAAAAAAAAAAAAAAAAAAAAAAAAAAAAAAAAAAAAAAAAAAAAAAAAAAAAAAAAAAAAAAAAAAAAAAAAAAAAAAAAAAAAAAAAAAAAAAAAAAAAAAAAAAAAAAAAAAAAAAAAAAAAAAAAAAAAAAAAAAAAAAAAAAAAAAAAAAAAAAAAAAAAAAAAAAAAAAAAAAAAAAAAAAAAAAAAAAAAAAAAAAAAAAAAAAAAAAAAAAAAAAAAAAAAAAAAAAAAAAAAAAAAAAAAAAAAAAAAAAAAAAAAAAAAAAAAAAAAAAAAAAAAAAAAAAAAAAAAAAAAAAAAAAAAAAAAAAAAAAAAAAAAAAAAAAAAAAAAAAAAAAAAAAAAAAAAAAAAAAAAAAAAAAAAAAAAAAAAAAAAAAAAAAAAAAAAAAAAAAAAAAAAAAAAAAAAAAAAAAAAAAAAAAAAAAAAAAAAAAAAAAAAAAAAAAAAAAAAAAAAAAAAAAAAAAAAAAAAAAAAAAAAAAAAAAAAAAAAAAAAAAAAAAAAAAAAAAAAAAAAAAAAAAAAAAAAAAAAAAAAAAAAAAAAAAAAAAAAAAAAAAAAAAAAAAAAAAAAAAAAAAAAAAAAAAAAAAAAAAAAAAAAAAAAAAAAAAAAAAAAAAAAAAAAAAAAAAAAAAAAAAAAAAAAAAAAAAAAAAAAAAAAAAAAAAAAAAAAAAAAAAAAAAAAAAAAAAAAAAAAAAAAAAAAAAAAAAAAAAAAAAAAAAAAAAAAAAAAAAAAAAAAAAAAAAAAAAAAAAAAAAAAAAAAAAAAAAAAAAAAAAAAAAAAAAAAAAAAAAAAAAAAAAAAAAAAAAAAAAAAAAAAAAAAAAAAAAAAAAAAAAAAAAAAAAAAAAAAAAAAAAAAAAAAAAAAAAAAAAAAAAAAAAAAAAAAAAAAAAAAAAAAAAAAAAAAAAAAAAAAAAAAAAAAAAAAAAAAAAAAAAAAAAAAAAAAAAAAAAAAAAAAAAAAAAAAAAAAAAAAAAAAAAAAAAAAAAAAAAAAAAAAAAAAAAAAAAAAAAAAAAAAAAAAAAAAAAAAAAAAAAAAAAAAAAAAAAAAAAAAAAAAAAAAAAAAAAAAAAAAAAAAAAAAAAAAAAAAAAAAAAAAAAAAAAAAAAAAAAAAAAAAAAAAAAAAAAAAAAAAAAAAAAAAAAAAAAAAAAAAAAAAAAAAAAAAAAAAAAAAAAAAAAAAAAAAAAAAAAAAAAAAAAAAAAAAAAAAAAAAAAAAAAAAAAAAAAAAAAAAAAAAAAAAAAAAAAAAAAAAAAAAAAAAAAAAAAAAAAAAAAAAAAAAAAAAAAAAAAAAAAAAAAAAAAAAAAAAAAAAAAAAAAAAAAAAAAAAAAAAAAAAAAAAAAAAAAAAAAAAAAAAAAAAAAAAAAAAAAAAAAAAAAAAAAAAAAAAAAAAAAAAAAAAAAAAAAAAAAAAAAAAAAAAAAAAAAAAAAAAAAAAAAAAAAAAAAAAAAAAAAAAAAAAAAAAAAAAAAAAAAAAAAAAAAAAAAAAAAAAAAAAAAAAAAAAAAAAAAAAAAAAAAAAAAAAAAAAAAAAAAAAAAAAAAAAAAAAAAAAAAAAAAAAAAAAAAAAAAAAAAAAAAAAAAAAAAAAAAAAAAAAAAAAAAAAAAAAAAAAAAAAAAAAAAAAAAAAAAAAAAAAAAAAAAAAAAAAAAAAAAAAAAAAAAAAAAAAAAAAAAAAAAAAAAAAAAAAAAAAAAAAAAAAAAAAAAAAAAAAAAAAAAAAAAAAAAAAAAAAAAAAAAAAAAAAAAAAAAAAAAAAAAAAAAAAAAAAAAAAAAAAAAAAAAAAAAAAAAAAAAAAAAAAAAAAAAAAAAAAAAAAAAAAAAAAAAAAAAAAAAAAAAAAAAAAAAAAAAAAAAAAAAAAAAAAAAAAAAAAAAAAAAAAAAAAAAAAAAAAAAAAAAAAAAAAAAAAAAAAAAAAAAAAAAAAAAAAAAAAAAAAAAAAAAAAAAAAAAAAAAAAAAAAAAAAAAAAAAAAAAAAAAAAAAAAAAAAAAAAAAAAAAAAAAAAAAAAAAAAAAAAAAAAAAAAAAAAAAAAAAAAAAAAAAAAAAAAAAAAAAAAAAAAAAAAAAAAAAAAAAAAAAAAAAAAAAAAAAAAAAAAAAAAAAAAAAAAAAAAAAAAAAAAAAAAAAAAAAAAAAAAAAAAAAAAAAAAAAAAAAAAAAAAAAAAAAAAAAAAAAAAAAAAAAAAAAAAAAAAAAAAAAAAAAAAAAAAAAAAAAAAAAAAAAAAAAAAAAAAAAAAAAAAAAAAAAAAAAAAAAAAAAAAAAAAAAAAAAAAAAAAAAAAAAAAAAAAAAAAAAAAAAAAAAAAAAAAAAAAAAAAAAAAAAAAAAAAAAAAAAAAAAAAAAAAAAAAAAAAAAAAAAAAAAAAAAAAAAAAAAAAAAAAAAAAAAAAAAAAAAAAAAAAAAAAAAAAAAAAAAAAAAAAAAAAAAAAAAAAAAAAAAAAAAAAAAAAAAAAAAAAAAAAAAAAAAAAAAAAAAAAAAAAAAAAAAAAAAAAAAAAAAAAAAAAAAAAAAAAAAAAAAAAAAAAAAAAAAAAAAAAAAAAAAAAAAAAAAAAAAAAAAAAAAAAAAAAAAAAAAAAAAAAAAAAAAAAAAAAAAAAAAAAAAAAAAAAAAAAAAAAAAAAAAAAAAAAAAAAAAAAAAAAAAAAAAAAAAAAAAAAAAAAAAAAAAAAAAAAAAAAAAAAAAAAAAAAAAAAAAAAAAAAAAAAAAAAAAAAAAAAAAAAAAAAAAAAAAAAAAAAAAAAAAAAAAAAAAAAAAAAAAAAAAAAAAAAAAAAAAAAAAAAAAAAAAAAAAAAAAAAAAAAAAAAAAAAAAAAAAAAAAAAAAAAAAAAAAAAAAAAAAAAAAAAAAAAAAAAAAAAAAAAAAAAAAAAAAAAAAAAAAAAAAAAAAAAAAAAAAAAAAAAAAAAAAAAAAAAAAAAAAAAAAAAAAAAAAAAAAAAAAAAAAAAAAAAAAAAAAAAAAAAAAAAAAAAAAAAAAAAAAAAAAAAAAAAAAAAAAAAAAAAAAAAAAAAAAAAAAAAAAAAAAAAAAAAAAAAAAAAAAAAAAAAAAAAAAAAAAAAAAAAAAAAAAAAAAAAAAAAAAAAAAAAAAAAAAAAAAAAAAAAAAAAAAAAAAAAAAAAAAAAAAAAAAAAAAAAAAAAAAAAAAAAAAAAAAAAAAAAAAAAAAAAAAAAAAAAAAAAAAAAAAAAAAAAAAAAAAAAAAAAAAAAAAAAAAAAAAAAAAAAAAAAAAAAAAAAAAAAAAAAAAAAAAAAAAAAAAAAAAAAAAAAAAAAAAAAAAAAAAAAAAAAAAAAAAAAAAAAAAAAAAAAAAAAAAAAAAAAAAAAAAAAAAAAAAAAAAAAAAAAAAAAAAAAAAAAAAAAAAAAAAAAAAAAAAAAAAAAAAAAAAAAAAAAAAAAAAAAAAAAAAAAAAAAAAAAAAAAAAAAAAAAAAAAAAAAAAAAAAAAAAAAAAAAAAAAAAAAAAAAAAAAAAAAAAAAAAAAAAAAAAAAAAAAAAAAAAAAAAAAAAAAAAAAAAAAAAAAAAAAAAAAAAAAAAAAAAAAAAAAAAAAAAAAAAAAAAAAAAAAAAAAAAAAAAAAAAAAAAAAAAAAAAAAAAAAAAAAAAAAAAAAAAAAAAAAAAAAAAAAAAAAAAAAAAAAAAAAAAAAAAAAAAAAAAAAAAAAAAAAAAAAAAAAAAAAAAAAAAAAAAAAAAAAAAAAAAAAAAAAAAAAAAAAAAAAAAAAAAAAAAAAAAAAAAAAAAAAAAAAAAAAAAAAAAAAAAAAAAAAAAAAAAAAAAAAAAAAAAAAAAAAAAAAAAAAAAAAAAAAAAAAAAAAAAAAAAAAAAAAAAAAAAAAAAAAAAAAAAAAAAAAAAAAAAAAAAAAAAAAAAAAAAAAAAAAAAAAAAAAAAAAAAAAAAAAAAAAAAAAAAAAAAAAAAAAAAAAAAAAAAAAAAAAAAAAAAAAAAAAAAAAAAAAAAAAAAAAAAAAAAAAAAAAAAAAAAAAAAAAAAAAAAAAAAAAAAAAAAAAAAAAAAAAAAAAAAAAAAAAAAAAAAAAAAAAAAAAAAAAAAAAAAAAAAAAAAAAAAAAAAAAAAAAAAAAAAAAAAAAAAAAAAAAAAAAAAAAAAAAAAAAAAAAAAAAAAAAAAAAAAAAAAAAAAAAAAAAAAAAAAAAAAAAAAAAAAAAAAAAAAAAAAAAAAAAAAAAAAAAAAAAAAAAAAAAAAAAAAAAAAAAAAAAAAAAAAAAAAAAAAAAAAAAAAAAAAAAAAAAAAAAAAAAAAAAAAAAAAAAAAAAAAAAAAAAAAAAAAAAAAAAAAAAAAAAAAAAAAAAAAAAAAAAAAAAAAAAAAAAAAAAAAAAAAAAAAAAAAAAAAAAAAAAAAAAAAAAAAAAAAAAAAAAAAAAAAAAAAAAAAAAAAAAAAAAAAAAAAAAAAAAAAAAAAAAAAAAAAAAAAAAAAAAAAAAAAAAAAAAAAAAAAAAAAAAAAAAAAAAAAAAAAAAAAAAAAAAAAAAAAAAAAAAAAAAAAAAAAAAAAAAAAAAAAAAAAAAAAAAAAAAAAAAAAAAAAAAAAAAAAAAAAAAAAAAAAAAAAAAAAAAAAAAAAAAAAAAAAAAAAAAAAAAAAAAAAAAAAAAAAAAAAAAAAAAAAAAAAAAAAAAAAAAAAAAAAAAAAAAAAAAAAAAAAAAAAAAAAAAAAAAAAAAAAAAAAAAAAAAAAAAAAAAAAAAAAAAAAAAAAAAAAAAAAAAAAAAAAAAAAAAAAAAAAAAAAAAAAAAAAAAAAAAAAAAAAAAAAAAAAAAAAAAAAAAAAAAAAAAAAAAAAAAAAAAAAAAAAAAAAAAAAAAAAAAAAAAAAAAAAAAAAAAAAAAAAAAAAAAAAAAAAAAAAAAAAAAAAAAAAAAAAAAAAAAAAAAAAAAAAAAAAAAAAAAAAAAAAAAAAAAAAAAAAAAAAAAAAAAAAAAAAAAAAAAAAAAAAAAAAAAAAAAAAAAAAAAAAAAAAAAAAAAAAAAAAAAAAAAAAAAAAAAAAAAAAAAAAAAAAAAAAAAAAAAAAAAAAAAAAAAAAAAAAAAAAAAAAAAAAAAAAAAAAAAAAAAAAAAAAAAAAAAAAAAAAAAAAAAAAAAAAAAAAAAAAAAAAAAAAAAAAAAAAAAAAAAAAAAAAAAAAAAAAAAAAAAAAAAAAAAAAAAAAAAAAAAAAAAAAAAAAAAAAAAAAAAAAAAAAAAAAAAAAAAAAAAAAAAAAAAAAAAAAAAAAAAAAAAAAAAAAAAAAAAAAAAAAAAAAAAAAAAAAAAAAAAAAAAAAAAAAAAAAAAAAAAAAAAAAAAAAAAAAAAAAAAAAAAAAAAAAAAAAAAAAAAAAAAAAAAAAAAAAAAAAAAAAAAAAAAAAAAAAAAAAAAAAAAAAAAAAAAAAAAAAAAAAAAAAAAAAAAAAAAAAAAAAAAAAAAAAAAAAAAAAAAAAAAAAAAAAAAAAAAAAAAAAAAAAAAAAAAAAAAAAAAAAAAAAAAAAAAAAAAAAAAAAAAAAAAAAAAAAAAAAAAAAAAAAAAAAAAAAAAAAAAAAAAAAAAAAAAAAAAAAAAAAAAAAAAAAAAAAAAAAAAAAAAAAAAAAAAAAAAAAAAAAAAAAAAAAAAAAAAAAAAAAAAAAAAAAAAAAAAAAAAAAAAAAAAAAAAAAAAAAAAAAAAAAAAAAAAAAAAAAAAAAAAAAAAAAAAAAAAAAAAAAAAAAAAAAAAAAAAAAAAAAAAAAAAAAAAAAAAAAAAAAAAAAAAAAAAAAAAAAAAAAAAAAAAAAAAAAAAAAAAAAAAAAAAAAAAAAAAAAAAAAAAAAAAAAAAAAAAAAAAAAAAAAAAAAAAAAAAAAAAAAAAAAAAAAAAAAAAAAAAAAAAAAAAAAAAAAAAAAAAAAAAAAAAAAAAAAAAAAAAAAAAAAAAAAAAAAAAAAAAAAAAAAAAAAAAAAAAAAAAAAAAAAAAAAAAAAAAAAAAAAAAAAAAAAAAAAAAAAAAAAAAAAAAAAAAAAAAAAAAAAAAAAAAAAAAAAAAAAAAAAAAAAAAAAAAAAAAAAAAAAAAAAAAAAAAAAAAAAAAAAAAAAAAAAAAAAAAAAAAAAAAAAAAAAAAAAAAAAAAAAAAAAAAAAAAAAAAAAAAAAAAAAAAAAAAAAAAAAAAAAAAAAAAAAAAAAAAAAAAAAAAAAAAAAAAAAAAAAAAAAAAAAAAAAAAAAAAAAAAAAAAAAAAAAAAAAAAAAAAAAAAAAAAAAAAAAAAAAAAAAAAAAAAAAAAAAAAAAAAAAAAAAAAAAAAAAAAAAAAAAAAAAAAAAAAAAAAAAAAAAAAAAAAAAAAAAAAAAAAAAAAAAAAAAAAAAAAAAAAAAAAAAAAAAAAAAAAAAAAAAAAAAAAAAAAAAAAAAAAAAAAAAAAAAAAAAAAAAAAAAAAAAAAAAAAAAAAAAAAAAAAAAAAAAAAAAAAAAAAAAAAAAAAAAAAAAAAAAAAAAAAAAATAAAAAAAAAAAAAAAAAAAAAAAAAAAAAAAAAAAAAAAAAAAAAAAAAAAAAAAAAAAAAAAAAAAAAAAAAAAAAAAAAAAAAAAAAAAAAAAAAAAAAAAAAAAAAAAAAAAAAAAAAAAAAAAAAAAAAAAAAAAAAAAAAAAAAAAAAAAAAAAAAAAAAAAAAAAAAAAAAAAAAAAAAAAAAAAAAAAAAAAAAAAAAAAAAAAAAAAAAAAAAAAAAAAAAAAAAAAAAAAAAAAAAAAAAAAAAAAAAAAAAAAAAAAAAAAAAAAAAAAAAAAAAAAAAAAAAAAAAAAAAAAAAAAAAAAAAAAAAAAAAAAAAAAAAAAAAAAAAAAAAAAAAAAAAAAAAAAAAAAAAAAAAAAAAAAAAAAAAAAAAAAAAAAAAAAAAAAAAAAAAAAAAAAAAAAAAAAAAAAAAAAAAAAAAAAAAAAAAAAAAAAAAAAAAAAAAAAAAAAAAAAAAAAAAAAAAAAAAAAAAAAAAAAAAAAAAAAAAAAAAAAAAAAAAAAAAAAAAAAAAAAAAAAAAAAAAAAAAAAAAAAAAAAAAAAAAAAAAAAAAAAAAAAAAAAAAAAAAAAAAAAAAAAAAAAAAAAAAAAAAAAAAAAAAAAAAAAAAAAAAAAAAAAAAAAAAAAAAAAAAAAAAAAAAAAAAAAAAAAAAAAAAAAAAAAAAAAAAAAAAAAAAAAAAAAAAAAAAAAAAAAAAAAAAAAAAAAAAAAAAAAAAAAAAAAAAAAAAAAAAAAAAAAAAAAAAAAAAAAAAAAAAAAAAAAAAAAAAAAAAAAAAAAAAAAAAAAAAAAAAAAAAAAAAAAAAAAAAAAAAAAAAAAAAAAAAAAAAAAAAAAAAAAAAAAAAAAAAAAAAAAAAAAAAAAAAAAAAAAAAAAAAAAAAAAAAAAAAAAAAAAAAAAAAAAAAAAAAAAAAAAAAAAAAAAAAAAAAAAAAAAAAAAAAAAAAAAAAAAAAAAAAAAAAAAAAAAAAAAAAAAAAAAAAAAAAAAAAAAAAAAAAAAAAAAAAAAAAAAAAAAAAAAAAAAAAAAAAAAAAAAAAAAAAAAAAAAAAAAAAAAAAAAAAAAAAAAAAAAAAAAAAAAAAAAAAAAAAAAAAAAAAAAAAAAAAAAAAAAAAAAAAAAAAAAAAAAAAAAAAAAAAAAAAAAAAAAAAAAAAAAAAAAAAAAAAAAAAAAAAAAAAAAAAAAAAAAAAAAAAAAAAAAAAAAAAAAAAAAAAAAAAAAAAAAAAAAAAAAAAAAAAAAAAAAAAAAAAAAAAAAAAAAAAAAAAAAAAAAAAAAAAAAAAAAAAAAAAAAAAAAAAAAAAAAAAAAAAAAAAAAAAAAAAAAAAAAAAAAAAAAAAAAAAAAAAAAAAAAAAAAAAAAAAAAAAAAAAAAAAAAAAAAAAAAAAAAAAAAAAAAAAAAAAAAAAAAAAAAAAAAAAAAAAAAAAAAAAAAAAAAAAAAAAAAAAAAAAAAAAAAAAAAAAAAAAAAAAAAAAAAAAAAAAAAAAAAAAAAAAAAAAAAAAAAAAAAAAAAAAAAAAAAAAAAAAAAAAAAAAAAAAAAAAAAAAAAAAAAAAAAAAAAAAAAAAAAAAAAAAAAAAAAAAAAAAAAAAAAAAAAAAAAAAAAAAAAAAAAAAAAAAAAAAAAAAAAAAAAAAAAAAAAAAAAAAAAAAAAAAAAAAAAAAAAAAAAAAAAAAAAAAAAAAAAAAAAAAAAAAAAAAAAAAAAAAAAAAAAAAAAAAAAAAAAAAAAAAAAAAAAAAAAAAAAAAAAAAAAAAAAAAAAAAAAAAAAAAAAAAAAAAAAAAAAAAAAAAAAAAAAAAAAAAAAAAAAAAAAAAAAAAAAAAAAAAAAAAAAAAAAAAAAAAAAAAAAAAAAAAAAAAAAAAAAAAAAAAAAAAAAAAAAAAAAAAAAAAAAAAAAAAAAAAAAAAAAAAAAAAAAAAAAAAAAAAAAAAAAAAAAAAAAAAAAAAAAAAAAAAAAAAAAAAAAAAAAAAAAAAAAAAAAAAAAAAAAAAAAAAAAAAAAAAAAAAAAAAAAAAAAAAAAAAAAAAAAAAAAAAAAAAAAAAAAAAAAAAAAAAAAAAAAAAAAAAAAAAAAAAAAAAAAAAAAAAAAAAAAAAAAAAAAAAAAAAAAAAAAAAAAAAAAAAAAAAAAAAAAAAAAAAAAAAAAAAAAAAAAAAAAAAAAAAAAAAAAAAAAAAAAAAAAAAAAAAAAAAAAAAAAAAAAAAAAAAAAAAAAAAAAAAAAAAAAAAAAAAAAAAAAAAAAAAAAAAAAAAAAAAAAAAAAAAAAAAAAAAAAAAAAAAAAAAAAAAAAAAAAAAAAAAAAAAAAAAAAAAAAAAAAAAAAAAAAAAAAAAAAAAAAAAAAAAAAAAAAAAAAAAAAAAAAAAAAAAAAAAAAAAAAAAAAAAAAAAAAAAAAAAAAAAAAAAAAAAAAAAAAAAAAAAAAAAAAAAAAAAAAAAAAAAAAAAAAAAAAAAAAAAAAAAAAAAAAAAAAAAAAAAAAAAAAAAAAAAAAAAAAAAAAAAAAAAAAAAAAAAAAAAAAAAAAAAAAAAAAAAAAAAAAAAAAAAAAAAAAAAAAAAAAAAAAAAAAAAAAAAAAAAAAAAAAAAAAAAAAAAAAAAAAAAAAAAAAAAAAAAAAAAAAAAAAAAAAAAAAAAAAAAAAAAAAAAAAAAAAAAAAAAAAAAAAAAAAAAAAAAAAAAAAAAAAAAAAAAAAAAAAAAAAAAAAAAAAAAAAAAAAAAAAAAAAAAAAAAAAAAAAAAAAAAAAAAAAAAAAAAAAAAAAAAAAAAAAAAAAAAAAAAAAAAAAAAAAAAAAAAAAAAAAAAAAAAAAAAAAAAAAAAAAAAAAAAAAAAAAAAAAAAAAAAAAAAAAAAAAAAAAAAAAAAAAAAAAAAAAAAAAAAAAAAAAAAAAAAAAAAAAAAAAAAAAAAAAAAAAAAAAAAAAAAAAAAAAAAAAAAAAAAAAAAAAAAAAAAAAAAAAAAAAAAAAAAAAAAAAAAAAAAAAAAAAAAAAAAAAAAAAAAAAAAAAAAAAAAAAAAAAAAAAAAAAAAAAAAAAAAAAAAAAAAAAAAAAAAAAAAAAAAAAAAAAAAAAAAAAAAAAAAAAAAAAAAAAAAAAAAAAAAAAAAAAAAAAAAAAAAAAAAAAAAAAAAAAAAAAAAAAAAAAAAAAAAAAAAAAAAAAAAAAAAAAAAAAAAAAAAAAAAAAAAAAAAAAAAAAAAAAAAAAAAAAAAAAAAAAAAAAAAAAAAAAAAAAAAAAAAAAAAAAAAAAAAAAAAAAAAAAAAAAAAAAAAAAAAAAAAAAAAAAAAAAAAAAAAAAAAAAAAAAAAAAAAAAAAAAAAAAAAAAAAAAAAAAAAAAAAAAAAAAAAAAAAAAAAAAAAAAAAAAAAAAAAAAAAAAAAAAAAAAAAAAAAAAAAAAAAAAAAAAAAAAAAAAAAAAAAAAAAAAAAAAAAAAAAAAAAAAAAAAAAAAAAAAAAAAAAAAAAAAAAAAAAAAAAAAAAAAAAAAAAAAAAAAAAAAAAAAAAAAAAAAAAAAAAAAAAAAAAAAAAAAAAAAAAAAAAAAAAAAAAAAAAAAAAAAAAAAAAAAAAAAAAAAAAAAAAAAAAAAAAAAAAAAAAAAAAAAAAAAAAAAAAAAAAAAAAAAAAAAAAAAAAAAAAAAAAAAAAAAAAAAAAAAAAAAAAAAAAAAAAAAAAAAAAAAAAAAAAAAAAAAAAAAAAAAAAAAAAAAAAAAAAAAAAAAAAAAAAAAAAAAAAAAAAAAAAAAAAAAAAAAAAAAAAAAAAAAAAAAAAAAAAAAAAAAAAAAAAAAAAAAAAAAAAAAAAAAAAAAAAAAAAAAAAAAAAAAAAAAAAAAAAAAAAAAAAAAAAAAAAAAAAAAAAAAAAAAAAAAAAAAAAAAAAAAAAAAAAAAAAAAAAAAAAAAAAAAAAAAAAAAAAAAAAAAAAAAAAAAAAAAAAAAAAAAAAAAAAAAAAAAAAAAAAAAAAAAAAAAAAAAAAAAAAAAAAAAAAAAAAAAAAAAAAAAAAAAAAAAAAAAAAAAAAAAAAAAAAAAAAAAAAAAAAAAAAAAAAAAAAAAAAAAAAAAAAAAAAAAAAAAAAAAAAAAAAAAAAAAAAAAAAAAAAAAAAAAAAAAAAAAAAAAAAAAAAAAAAAAAAAAAAAAAAAAAAAAAAAAAAAAAAAAAAAAAAAAAAAAAAAAAAAAAAAAAAAAAAAAAAAAAAAAAAAAAAAAAAAAAAAAAAAAAAAAAAAAAAAAAAAAAAAAAAAAAAAAAAAAAAAAAAAAAAAAAAAAAAAAAAAAAAAAAAAAAAAAAAAAAAAAAAAAAAAAAAAAAAAAAAAAAAAAAAAAAAAAAAAAAAAAAAAAAAAAAAAAAAAAAAAAAAAAAAAAAAAAAAAAAAAAAAAAAAAAAAAAAAAAAAAAAAAAAAAAAAAAAAAAAAAAAAAAAAAAAAAAAAAAAAAAAAAAAAAAAAAAAAAAAAAAAAAAAAAAAAAAAAAAAAAAAAAAAAAAAAAAAAAAAAAAAAAAAAAAAAAAAAAAAAAAAAAAAAAAAAAAAAAAAAAAAAAAAAAAAAAAAAAAAAAAAAAAAAAAAAAAAAAAAAAAAAAAAAAAAAAAAAAAAAAAAAAAAAAAAAAAAAAAAAAAAAAAAAAAAAAAAAAAAAAAAAAAAAAAAAAAAAAAAAAAAAAAAAAAAAAAAAAAAAAAAAAAAAAAAAAAAAAAAAAAAAAAAAAAAAAAAAAAAAAAAAAAAAAAAAAAAAAAAAAAAAAAAAAAAAAAAAAAAAAAAAAAAAAAAAAAAAAAAAAAAAAAAAAAAAAAAAAAAAAAAAAAAAAAAAAAAAAAAAAAAAAAAAAAAAAAAAAAAAAAAAAAAAAAAAAAAAAAAAAAAAAAAAAAAAAAAAAAAAAAAAAAAAAAAAAAAAAAAAAAAAAAAAAAAAAAAAAAAAAAAAAAAAAAAAAAAAAAAAAAAAAAAAAAAAAAAAAAAAAAAAAAAAAAAAAAAAAAAAAAAAAAAAAAAAAAAAAAAAAAAAAAAAAAAAAAAAAAAAAAAAAAAAAAAAAAAAAAAAAAAAAAAAAAAAAAAAAAAAAAAAAAAAAAAAAAAAAAAAAAAAAAAAAAAAAAAAAAAAAAAAAAAAAAAAAAAAAAAAAAAAAAAAAAAAAAAAAAAAAAAAAAAAAAAAAAAAAAAAAAAAAAAAAAAAAAAAAAAAAAAAAAAAAAAAAAAAAAAAAAAAAAAAAAAAAAAAAAAAAAAAAAAAAAAAAAAAAAAAAAAAAAAAAAAAAAAAAAAAAAAAAAAAAAAAAAAAAAAAAAAAAAAAAAAAAAAAAAAAAAAAAAAAAAAAAAAAAAAAAAAAAAAAAAAAAAAAAAAAAAAAAAAAAAAAAAAAAAAAAAAAAAAAAAAAAAAAAAAAAAAAAAAAAAAAAAAAAAAAAAAAAAAAAAAAAAAAAAAAAAAAAAAAAAAAAAAAAAAAAAAAAAAAAAAAAAAAAAAAAAAAAAAAAAAAAAAAAAAAAAAAAAAAAAAAAAAAAAAAAAAAAAAAAAAAAAAAAAAAAAAAAAAAAAAAAAAAAAAAAAAAAAAAAAAAAAAAAAAAAAAAAAAAAAAAAAAAAAAAAAAAAAAAAAAAAAAAAAAAAAAAAAAAAAAAAAAAAAAAAAAAAAAAAAAAAAAAAAAAAAAAAAAAAAAAAAAAAAAAAAAAAAAAAAAAAAAAAAAAAAAAAAAAAAAAAAAAAAAAAAAAAAAAAAAAAAAAAAAAAAAAAAAAAAAAAAAAAAAAAAAAAAAAAAAAAAAAAAAAAAAAAAAAAAAAAAAAAAAAAAAAAAAAAAAAAAAAAAAAAAAAAAAAAAAAAAAAAAAAAAAAAAAAAAAAAAAAAAAAAAAAAAAAAAAAAAAAAAAAAAAAAAAAAAAAAAAAAAAAAAAAAAAAAAAAAAAAAAAAAAAAAAAAAAAAAAAAAAAAAAAAAAAAAAAAAAAAAAAAAAAAAAAAAAAAAAAAAAAAAAAAAAAAAAAAAAAAAAAAAAAAAAAAAAAAAAAAAAAAAAAAAAAAAAAAAAAAAAAAAAAAAAAAAAAAAAAAAAAAAAAAAAAAAAAAAAAAAAAAAAAAAAAAAAAAAAAAAAAAAAAAAAAAAAAAAAAAAAAAAAAAAAAAAAAAAAAAAAAAAAAAAAAAAAAAAAAAAAAAAAAAAAAAAAAAAAAAAAAAAAAAAAAAAAAAAAAAAAAAAAAAAAAAAAAAAAAAAAAAAAAAAAAAAAAAAAAAAAAAAAAAAAAAAAAAAAAAAAAAAAAAAAAAAAAAAAAAAAAAAAAAAAAAAAAAAAAAAAAAAAAAAAAAAAAAAAAAAAAAAAAAAAAAAAAAAAAAAAAAAAAAAAAAAAAAAAAAAAAAAAAAAAAAAAAAAAAAAAAAAAAAAAAAAAAAAAAAAAAAAAAAAAAAAAAAAAAAAAAAAAAAAAAAAAAAAAAAAAAAAAAAAAAAAAAAAAAAAAAAAAAAAAAAAAAAAAAAAAAAAAAAAAAAAAAAAAAAAAAAAAAAAAAAAAAAAAAAAAAAAAAAAAAAAAAAAAAAAAAAAAAAAAAAAAAAAAAAAAAAAAAAAAAAAAAAAAAAAAAAAAAAAAAAAAAAAAAAAAAAAAAAAAAAAAAAAAAAAAAAAAAAAAAAAAAAAAAAAAAAAAAAAAAAAAAAAAAAAAAAAAAAAAAAAAAAAAAAAAAAAAAAAAAAAAAAAAAAAAAAAAAAAAAAAAAAAAAAAAAAAAAAAAAAAAAAAAAAAAAAAAAAAAAAAAAAAAAAAAAAAAAAAAAAAAAAAAAAAAAAAAAAAAAAAAAAAAAAAAAAAAAAAAAAAAAAAAAAAAAAAAAAAAAAAAAAAAAAAAAAAAAAAAAAAAAAAAAAAAAAAAAAAAAAAAAAAAAAAAAAAAAAAAAAAAAAAAAAAAAAAAAAAAAAAAAAAAAAAAAAAAAAAAAAAAAAAAAAAAAAAAAAAAAAAAAAAAAAAAAAAAAAAAAAAAAAAAAAAAAAAAAAAAAAAAAAAAAAAAAAAAAAAAAAAAAAAAAAAAAAAAAAAAAAAAAAAAAAAAAAAAAAAAAAAAAAAAAAAAAAAAAAAAAAAAAAAAAAAAAAAAAAAAAAAAAAAAAAAAAAAAAAAAAAAAAAAAAAAAAAAAAAAAAAAAAAAAAAAAAAAAAAAAAAAAAAAAAAAAAAAAAAAAAAAAAAAAAAAAAAAAAAAAAAAAAAAAAAAAAAAAAAAAAAAAAAAAAAAAAAAAAAAAAAAAAAAAAAAAAAAAAAAAAAAAAAAAAAAAAAAAAAAAAAAAAAAAAAAAAAAAAAAAAAAAAAAAAAAAAAAAAAAAAAAAAAAAAAAAAAAAAAAAAAAAAAAAAAAAAAAAAAAAAAAAAAAAAAAAAAAAAAAAAAAAAAAAAAAAAAAAAAAAAAAAAAAAAAAAAAAAAAAAAAAAAAAAAAAAAAAAAAAAAAAAAAAAAAAAAAAAAAAAAAAAAAAAAAAAAAAAAAAAAAAAAAAAAAAAAAAAAAAAAAAAAAAAAAAAAAAAAAAAAAAAAAAAAAAAAAAAAAAAAAAAAAAAAAAAAAAAAAAAAAAAAAAAAAAAAAAAAAAAAAAAAAAAAAAAAAAAAAAAAAAAAAAAAAAAAAAAAAAAAAAAAAAAAAAAAAAAAAAAAAAAAAAAAAAAAAAAAAAAAAAAAAAAAAAAAAAAAAAAAAAAAAAAAAAAAAAAAAAAAAAAAAAAAAAAAAAAAAAAAAAAAAAAAAAAAAAAAAAAAAAAAAAAAAAAAAAAAAAAAAAAAAAAAAAAAAAAAAAAAAAAAAAAAAAAAAAAAAAAAAAAAAAAAAAAAAAAAAAAAAAAAAAAAAAAAAAAAAAAAAAAAAAAAAAAAAAAAAAAAAAAAAAAAAAAAAAAAAAAAAAAAAAAAAAAAAAAAAAAAAAAAAAAAAAAAAAAAAAAAAAAAAAAAAAAAAAAAAAAAAAAAAAAAAAAAAAAAAAAAAAAAAAAAAAAAAAAAAAAAAAAAAAAAAAAAAAAAAAAAAAAAAAAAAAAAAAAAAAAAAAAAAAAAAAAAAAAAAAAAAAAAAAAAAAAAAAAAAAAAAAAAAAAAAAAAAAAAAAAAAAAAAAAAAAAAAAAAAAAAAAAAAAAAAAAAAAAAAAAAAAAAAAAAAAAAAAAAAAAAAAAAAAAAAAAAAAAAAAAAAAAAAAAAAAAAAAAAAAAAAAAAAAAAAAAAAAAAAAAAAAAAAAAAAAAAAAAAAAAAAAAAAAAAAAAAAAAAAAAAAAAAAAAAAAAAAAAAAAAAAAAAAAAAAAAAAAAAAAAAAAAAAAAAAAAAAAAAAAAAAAAAAAAAAAAAAAAAAAAAAAAAAAAAAAAAAAAAAAAAAAAAAAAAAAAAAAAAAAAAAAAAAAAAAAAAAAAAAAAAAAAAAAAAAAAAAAAAAAAAAAAAAAAAAAAAAAAAAAAAAAAAAAAAAAAAAAAAAAAAAAAAAAAAAAAAAAAAAAAAAAAAAAAAAAAAAAAAAAAAAAAAAAAAAAAAAAAAAAAAAAAAAAAAAAAAAAAAAAAAAAAAAAAAAAAAAAAAAAAAAAAAAAAAAAAAAAAAAAAAAAAAAAAAAAAAAAAAAAAAAAAAAAAAAAAAAAAAAAAAAAAAAAAAAAAAAAAAAAAAAAAAAAAAAAAAAAAAAAAAAAAAAAAAAAAAAAAAAAAAAAAAAAAAAAAAAAAAAAAAAAAAAAAAAAAAAAAAAAAAAAAAAAAAAAAAAAAAAAAAAAAAAAAAAAAAAAAAAAAAAAAAAAAAAAAAAAAAAAAAAAAAAAAAAAAAAAAAAAAAAAAAAAAAAAAAAAAAAAAAAAAAAAAAAAAAAAAAAAAAAAAAAAAAAAAAAAAAAAAAAAAAAAAAAAAAAAAAAAAAAAAAAAAAAAAAAAAAAAAAAAAAAAAAAAAAAAAAAAAAAAAAAAAAAAAAAAAAAAAAAAAAAAAAAAAAAAAAAAAAAAAAAAAAAAAAAAAAAAAAAAAAAAAAAAAAAAAAAAAAAAAAAAAAAAAAAAAAAAAAAAAAAAAAAAAAAAAAAAAAAAAAAAAAAAAAAAAAAAAAAAAAAAAAAAAAAAAAAAAAAAAAAAAAAAAAAAAAAAAAAAAAAAAAAAAAAAAAAAAAAAAAAAAAAAAAAAAAAAAAAAAAAAAAAAAAAAAAAAAAAAAAAAAAAAAAAAAAAAAAAAAAAAAAAAAAAAAAAAAAAAAAAAAAAAAAAAAAAAAAAAAAAAAAAAAAAAAAAAAAAAAAAAAAAAAAAAAAAAAAAAAAAAAAAAAAAAAAAAAAAAAAAAAAAAAAAAAAAAAAAAAAAAAAAAAAAAAAAAAAAAAAAAAAAAAAAAAAAAAAAAAAAAAAAAAAAAAAAAAAAAAAAAAAAAAAAAAAAAAAAAAAAAAAAAAAAAAAAAAAAAAAAAAAAAAAAAAAAAAAAAAAAAAAAAAAAAAAAAAAAAAAAAAAAAAAAAAAAAAAAAAAAAAAAAAAAAAAAAAAAAAAAAAAAAAAAAAAAAAAAAAAAAAAAAAAAAAAAAAAAAAAAAAAAAAAAAAAAAAAAAAAAAAAAAAAAAAAAAAAAAAAAAAAAAAAAAAAAAAAAAAAAAAAAAAAAAAAAAAAAAAAAAAAAAAAAAAAAAAAAAAAAAAAAAAAAAAAAAAAAAAAAAAAAAAAAAAAAAAAAAAAAAAAAAAAAAAAAAAAAAAAAAAAAAAAAAAAAAAAAAAAAAAAAAAAAAAAAAAAAAAAAAAAAAAAAAAAAAAAAAAAAAAAAAAAAAAAAAAAAAAAAAAAAAAAAAAAAAAAAAAAAAAAAAAAAAAAAAAAAAAAAAAAAAAAAAAAAAAAAAAAAAAAAAAAAAAAAAAAAAAAAAAAAAAAAAAAAAAAAAAAAAAAAAAAAAAAAAAAAAAAAAAAAAAAAAAAAAAAAAAAAAAAAAAAAAAAAAAAAAAAAAAAAAAAAAAAAAAAAAAAAAAAAAAAAAAAAAAAAAAAAAAAAAAAAAAAAAAAAAAAAAAAAAAAAAAAAAAAAAAAAAAAAAAAAAAAAAAAAAAAAAAAAAAAAAAAAAAAAAAAAAAAAAAAAAAAAAAAAAAAAAAAAAAAAAAAAAAAAAAAAAAAAAAAAAAAAAAAAAAAAAAAAAAAAAAAAAAAAAAAAAAAAAAAAAAAAAAAAAAAAAAAAAAAAAAAAAAAAAAAAAAAAAAAAAAAAAAAAAAAAAAAAAAAAAAAAAAAAAAAAAAAAAAAAAAAAAAAAAAAAAAAAAAAAAAAAAAAAAAAAAAAAAAAAAAAAAAAAAAAAAAAAAAAAAAAAAAAAAAAAAAAAAAAAAAAAAAAAAAAAAAAAAAAAAAAAAAAAAAAAAAAAAAAAAAAAAAAAAAAAAAAAAAAAAAAAAAAAAAAAAAAAAAAAAAAAAAAAAAAAAAAAAAAAAAAAAAAAAAAAAAAAAAAAAAAAAAAAAAAAAAAAAAAAAAAAAAAAAAAAAAAAAAAAAAAAAAAAAAAAAAAAAAAAAAAAAAAAAAAAAAAAAAAAAAAAAAAAAAAAAAAAAAAAAAAAAAAAAAAAAAAAAAAAAAAAAAAAAAAAAAAAAAAAAAAAAAAAAAAAAAAAAAAAAAAAAAAAAAAAAAAAAAAAAAAAAAAAAAAAAAAAAAAAAAAAAAAAAAAAAAAAAAAAAAAAAAAAAAAAAAAAAAAAAAAAAAAAAAAAAAAAAAAAAAAAAAAAAAAAAAAAAAAAAAAAAAAAAAAAAAAAAAAAAAAAAAAAAAAAAAAAAAAAAAAAAAAAAAAAAAAAAAAAAAAAAAAAAAAAAAAAAAAAAAAAAAAAAAAAAAAAAAAAAAAAAAAAAAAAAAAAAAAAAAAAAAAAAAAAAAAAAAAAAAAAAAAAAAAAAAAAAAAAAAAAAAAAAAAAAAAAAAAAAAAAAAAAAAAAAAAAAAAAAAAAAAAAAAAAAAAAAAAAAAAAAAAAAAAAAAAAAAAAAAAAAAAAAAAAAAAAAAAAAAAAAAAAAAAAAAAAAAAAAAAAAAAAAAAAAAAAAAAAAAAAAAAAAAAAAAAAAAAAAAAAAAAAAAAAAAAAAAAAAAAAAAAAAAAAAAAAAAAAAAAAAAAAAAAAAAAAAAAAAAAAAAAAAAAAAAAAAAAAAAAAAAAAAAAAAAAAAAAAAAAAAAAAAAAAAAAAAAAAAAAAAAAAAAAAAAAAAAAAAAAAAAAAAAAAAAAAAAAAAAAAAAAAAAAAAAAAAAAAAAAAAAAAAAAAAAAAAAAAAAAAAAAAAAAAAAAAAAAAAAAAAAAAAAAAAAAAAAAAAAAAAAAAAAAAAAAAAAAAAAAAAAAAAAAAAAAAAAAAAAAAAAAAAAAAAAAAAAAAAAAAAAAAAAAAAAAAAAAAAAAAAAAAAAAAAAAAAAAAAAAAAAAAAAAAAAAAAAAAAAAAAAAAAAAAAAAAAAAAAAAAAAAAAAAAAAAAAAAAAAAAAAAAAAAAAAAAAAAAAAAAAAAAAAAAAAAAAAAAAAAAAAAAAAAAAAAAAAAAAAAAAAAAAAAAAAAAAAAAAAAAAAAAAAAAAAAAAAAAAAAAAAAAAAAAAAAAAAAAAAAAAAAAAAAAAAAAAAAAAAAAAAAAAAAAAAAAAAAAAAAAAAAAAAAAAAAAAAAAAAAAAAAAAAAAAAAAAAAAAAAAAAAAAAAAAAAAAAAAAAAAAAAAAAAAAAAAAAAAAAAAAAAAAAAAAAAAAAAAAAAAAAAAAAAAAAAAAAAAAAAAAAAAAAAAAAAAAAAAAAAAAAAAAAAAAAAAAAAAAAAAAAAAAAAAAAAAAAAAAAAAAAAAAAAAAAAAAAAAAAAAAAAAAAAAAAAAAAAAAAAAAAAAAAAAAAAAAAAAAAAAAAAAAAAAAAAAAAAAAAAAAAAAAAAAAAAAAAAAAAAAAAAAAAAAAAAAAAAAAAAAAAAAAAAAAAAAAAAAAAAAAAAAAAAAAAAAAAAAAAAAAAAAAAAAAAAAAAAAAAAAAAAAAAAAAAAAAAAAAAAAAAAAAAAAAAAAAAAAAAAAAAAAAAAAAAAAAAAAAAAAAAAAAAAAAAAAAAAAAAAAAAAAAAAAAAAAAAAAAAAAAAAAAAAAAAAAAAAAAAAAAAAAAAAAAAAAAAAAAAAAAAAAAAAAAAAAAAAAAAAAAAAAAAAAAAAAAAAAAAAAAAAAAAAAAAAAAAAAAAAAAAAAAAAAAAAAAAAAAAAAAAAAAAAAAAAAAAAAAAAAAAAAAAAAAAAAAAAAAAAAAAAAAAAAAAAAAAAAAAAAAAAAAAAAAAAAAAAAAAAAAAAAAAAAAAAAAAAAAAAAAAAAAAAAAAAAAAAAAAAAAAAAAAAAAAAAAAAAAAAAAAAAAAAAAAAAAAAAAAAAAAAAAAAAAAAAAAAAAAAAAAAAAAAAAAAAAAAAAAAAAAAAAAAAAAAAAAAAAAAAAAAAAAAAAAAAAAAAAAAAAAAAAAAAAAAAAAAAAAAAAAAAAAAAAAAAAAAAAAAAAAAAAAAAAAAAAAAAAAAAAAAAAAAAAAAAAAAAAAAAAAAAAAAAAAAAAAAAAAAAAAAAAAAAAAAAAAAAAAAAAAAAAAAAAAAAAAAAAAAAAAAAAAAAAAAAAAAAAAAAAAAAAAAAAAAAAAAAAAAAAAAAAAAAAAAAAAAAAAAAAAAAAAAAAAAAAAAAAAAAAAAAAAAAAAAAAAAAAAAAAAAAAAAAAAAAAAAAAAAAAAAAAAAAAAAAAAAAAAAAAAAAAAAAAAAAAAAAAAAAAAAAAAAAAAAAAAAAAAAAAAAAAAAAAAAAAAAAAAAAAAAAAAAAAAAAAAAAAAAAAAAAAAAAAAAAAAAAAAAAAAAAAAAAAAAAAAAAAAAAAAAAAAAAAAAAAAAAAAAAAAAAAAAAAAAAAAAAAAAAAAAAAAAAAAAAAAAAAAAAAAAAAAAAAAAAAAAAAAAAAAAAAAAAAAAAAAAAAAAAAAAAAAAAAAAAAAAAAAAAAAAAAAAAAAAAAAAAAAAAAAAAAAAAAAAAAAAAAAAAAAAAAAAAAAAAAAAAAAAAAAAAAAAAAAAAAAAAAAAAAAAAAAAAAAAAAAAAAAAAAAAAAAAAAAAAAAAAAAAAAAAAAAAAAAAAAAAAAAAAAAAAAAAAAAAAAAAAAAAAAAAAAAAAAAAAAAAAAAAAAAAAAAAAAAAAAAAAAAAAAAAAAAAAAAAAAAAAAAAAAAAAAAAAAAAAAAAAAAAAAAAAAAAAAAAAAAAAAAAAAAAAAAAAAAAAAAAAAAAAAAAAAAAAAAAAAAAAAAAAAAAAAAAAAAAAAAAAAAAAAAAAAAAAAAAAAAAAAAAAAAAAAAAAAAAAAAAAAAAAAAAAAAAAAAAAAAAAAAAAAAAAAAAAAAAAAAAAAAAAAAAAAAAAAAAAAAAAAAAAAAAAAAAAAAAAAAAAAAAAAAAAAAAAAAAAAAAAAAAAAAAAAAAAAAAAAAAAAAAAAAAAAAAAAAAAAAAAAAAAAAAAAAAAAAAAAAAAAAAAAAAAAAAAAAAAAAAAAAAAAAAAAAAAAAAAAAAAAAAAAAAAAAAAAAAAAAAAAAAAAAAAAAAAAAAAAAAAAAAAAAAAAAAAAAAAAAAAAAAAAAAAAAAAAAAAAAAAAAAAAAAAAAAAAAAAAAAAAAAAAAAAAAAAAAAAAAAAAAAAAAAAAAAAAAAAAAAAAAAAAAAAAAAAAAAAAAAAAAAAAAAAAAAAAAAAAAAAAAAAAAAAAAAAAAAAAAAAAAAAAAAAAAAAAAAAAAAAAAAAAAAAAAAAAAAAAAAAAAAAAAAAAAAAAAAAAAAAAAAAAAAAAAAAAAAAAAAAAAAAAAAAAAAAAAAAAAAAAAAAAAAAAAAAAAAAAAAAAAAAAAAAAAAAAAAAAAAAAAAAAAAAAAAAAAAAAAAAAAAAAAAAAAAAAAAAAAAAAAAAAAAAAAAAAAAAAAAAAAAAAAAAAAAAAAAAAAAAAAAAAAAAAAAAAAAAAAAAAAAAAAAAAAAAAAAAAAAAAAAAAAAAAAAAAAAAAAAAAAAAAAAAAAAAAAAAAAAAAAAAAAAAAAAAAAAAAAAAAAAAAAAAAAAAAAAAAAAAAAAAAAAAAAAAAAAAAAAAAAAAAAAAAAAAAAAAAAAAAAAAAAAAAAAAAAAAAAAAAAAAAAAAAAAAAAAAAAAAAAAAAAAAAAAAAAAAAAAAAAAAAAAAAAAAAAAAAAAAAAAAAAAAAAAAAAAAAAAAAAAAAAAAAAAAAAAAAAAAAAAAAAAAAAAAAAAAAAAAAAAAAAAAAAAAAAAAAAAAAAAAAAAAAAAAAAAAAAAAAAAAAAAAAAAAAAAAAAAAAAAAAAAAAAAAAAAAAAAAAAAAAAAAAAAAAAAAAAAAAAAAAAAAAAAAAAAAAAAAAAAAAAAAAAAAAAAAAAAAAAAAAAAAAAAAAAAAAAAAAAAAAAAAAAAAAAAAAAAAAAAAAAAAAAAAAAAAAAAAAAAAAAAAAAAAAAAAAAAAAAAAAAAAAAAAAAAAAAAAAAAAAAAAAAAAAAAAAAAAAAAAAAAAAAAAAAAAAAAAAAAAAAAAAAAAAAAAAAAAAAAAAAAAAAAAAAAAAAAAAAAAAAAAAAAAAAAAAAAAAAAAAAAAAAAAAAAAAAAAAAAAAAAAAAAAAAAAAAAAAAAAAAAAAAAAAAAAAAAAAAAAAAAAAAAAAAAAAAAAAAAAAAAAAAAAAAAAAAAAAAAAAAAAAAAAAAAAAAAAAAAAAAAAAAAAAAAAAAAAAAAAAAAAAAAAAAAAAAAAAAAAAAAAAAAAAAAAAAAAAAAAAAAAAAAAAAAAAAAAAAAAAAAAAAAAAAAAAAAAAAAAAAAAAAAAAAAAAAAAAAAAAAAAAAAAAAAAAAAAAAAAAAAAAAAAAAAAAAAAAAAAAAAAAAAAAAAAAAAAAAAAAAAAAAAAAAAAAAAAAAAAAAAAAAAAAAAAAAAAAAAAAAAAAAAAAAAAAAAAAAAAAAAAAAAAAAAAAAAAAAAAAAAAAAAAAAAAAAAAAAAAAAAAAAAAAAAAAAAAAAAAAAAAAAAAAAAAAAAAAAAAAAAAAAAAAAAAAAAAAAAAAAAAAAAAAAAAAAAAAAAAAAAAAAAAAAAAAAAAAAAAAAAAAAAAAAAAAAAAAAAAAAAAAAAAAAAAAAAAAAAAAAAAAAAAAAAAAAAAAAAAAAAAAAAAAAAAAAAAAAAAAAAAAAAAAAAAAAAAAAAAAAAAAAAAAAAAAAAAAAAAAAAAAAAAAAAAAAAAAAAAAAAAAAAAAAAAAAAAAAAAAAAAAAAAAAAAAAAAAAAAAAAAAAAAAAAAAAAAAAAAAAAAAAAAAAAAAAAAAAAAAAAAAAAAAAAAAAAAAAAAAAAAAAAAAAAAAAAAAAAAAAAAAAAAAAAAAAAAAAAAAAAAAAAAAAAAAAAAAAAAAAAAAAAAAAAAAAAAAAAAAAAAAAAAAAAAAAAAAAAAAAAAAAAAAAAAAAAAAAAAAAAAAAAAAAAAAAAAAAAAAAAAAAAAAAAAAAAAAAAAAAAAAAAAAAAAAAAAAAAAAAAAAAAAAAAAAAAAAAAAAAAAAAAAAAAAAAAAAAAAAAAAAAAAAAAAAAAAAAAAAAAAAAAAAAAAAAAAAAAAAAAAAAAAAAAAAAAAAAAAAAAAAAAAAAAAAAAAAAAAAAAAAAAAAAAAAAAAAAAAAAAAAAAAAAAAAAAAAAAAAAAAAAAAAAAAAAAAAAAAAAAAAAAAAAAAAAAAAAAAAAAAAAAAAAAAAAAAAAAAAAAAAAAAAAAAAAAAAAAAAAAAAAAAAAAAAAAAAAAAAAAAAAAAAAAAAAAAAAAAAAAAAAAAAAAAAAAAAAAAAAAAAAAAAAAAAAAAAAAAAAAAAAAAAAAAAAAAAAAAAAAAAAAAAAAAAAAAAAAAAAAAAAAAAAAAAAAAAAAAAAAAAAAAAAAAAAAAAAAAAAAAAAAAAAAAAAAAAAAAAAAAAAAAAAAAAAAAAAAAAAAAAAAAAAAAAAAAAAAAAAAAAAAAAAAAAAAAAAAAAAAAAAAAAAAAAAAAAAAAAAAAAAAAAAAAAAAAAAAAAAAAAAAAAAAAAAAAAAAAAAAAAAAAAAAAAAAAAAAAAAAAAAAAAAAAAAAAAAAAAAAAAAAAAAAAAAAAAAAAAAAAAAAAAAAAAAAAAAAAAAAAAAAAAAAAAAAAAAAAAAAAAAAAAAAAAAAAAAAAAAAAAAAAAAAAAAAAAAAAAAAAAAAAAAAAAAAAAAAAAAAAAAAAAAAAAAAAAAAAAAAAAAAAAAAAAAAAAAAAAAAAAAAAAAAAAAAAAAAAAAAAAAAAAAAAAAAAAAAAAAAAAAAAAAAAAAAAAAAAAAAAAAAAAAAAAAAAAAAAAAAAAAAAAAAAAAAAAAAAAAAAAAAAAAAAAAAAAAAAAAAAAAAAAAAAAAAAAAAAAAAAAAAAAAAAAAAAAAAAAAAAAAAAAAAAAAAAAAAAAAAAAAAAAAAAAAAAAAAAAAAAAAAAAAAAAAAAAAAAAAAAAAAAAAAAAAAAAAAAAAAAAAAAAAAAAAAAAAAAAAAAAAAAAAAAAAAAAAAAAAAAAAAAAAAAAAAAAAAAAAAAAAAAAAAAAAAAAAAAAAAAAAAAAAAAAAAAAAAAAAAAAAAAAAAAAAAAAAAAAAAAAAAAAAAAAAAAAAAAAAAAAAAAAAAAAAAAAAAAAAAAAAAAAAAAAAAAAAAAAAAAAAAAAAAAAAAAAAAAAAAAAAAAAAAAAAAAAAAAAAAAAAAAAAAAAAAAAAAAAAAAAAAAAAAAAAAAAAAAAAAAAAAAAAAAAAAAAAAAAAAAAAAAAAAAAAAAAAAAAAAAAAAAAAAAAAAAAAAAAAAAAAAAAAAAAAAAAAAAAAAAAAAAAAAAAAAAAAAAAAAAAAAAAAAAAAAAAAAAAAAAAAAAAAAAAAAAAAAAAAAAAAAAAAAAAAAAAAAAAAAAAAAAAAAAAAAAAAAAAAAAAAAAAAAAAAAAAAAAAAAAAAAAAAAAAAAAAAAAAAAAAAAAAAAAAAAAAAAAAAAAAAAAAAAAAAAAAAAAAAAAAAAAAAAAAAAAAAAAAAAAAAAAAAAAAAAAAAAAAAAAAAAAAAAAAAAAAAAAAAAAAAAAAAAAAAAAAAAAAAAAAAAAAAAAAAAAAAAAAAAAAAAAAAAAAAAAAAAAAAAAAAAAAAAAAAAAAAAAAAAAAAAAAAAAAAAAAAAAAAAAAAAAAAAAAAAAAAAAAAAAAAAAAAAAAAAAAAAAAAAAAAAAAAAAAAAAAAAAAAAAAAAAAAAAAAAAAAAAAAAAAAAAAAAAAAAAAAAAAAAAAAAAAAAAAAAAAAAAAAAAAAAAAAAAAAAAAAAAAAAAAAAAAAAAAAAAAAAAAAAAAAAAAAAAAAAAAAAAAAAAAAAAAAAAAAAAAAAAAAAAAAAAAAAAAAAAAAAAAAAAAAAAAAAAAAAAAAAAAAAAAAAAAAAAAAAAAAAAAAAAAAAAAAAAAAAAAAAAAAAAAAAAAAAAAAAAAAAAAAAAAAAAAAAAAAAAAAAAAAAAAAAAAAAAAAAAAAAAAAAAAAAAAAAAAAAAAAAAAAAAAAAAAAAAAAAAAAAAAAAAAAAAAAAAAAAAAAAAAAAAAAAAAAAAAAAAAAAAAAAAAAAAAAAAAAAAAAAAAAAAAAAAAAAAAAAAAAAAAAAAAAAAAAAAAAAAAAAAAAAAAAAAAAAAAAAAAAAAAAAAAAAAAAAAAAAAAAAAAAAAAAAAAAAAAAAAAAAAAAAAAAAAAAAAAAAAAAAAAAAAAAAAAAAAAAAAAAAAAAAAAAAAAAAAAAAAAAAAAAAAAAAAAAAAAAAAAAAAAAAAAAAAAAAAAAAAAAAAAAAAAAAAAAAAAAAAAAAAAAAAAAAAAAAAAAAAAAAAAAAAAAAAAAAAAAAAAAAAAAAAAAAAAAAAAAAAAAAAAAAAAAAAAAAAAAAAAAAAAAAAAAAAAAAAAAAAAAAAAAAAAAAAAAAAAAAAAAAAAAAAAAAAAAAAAAAAAAAAAAAAAAAAAAAAAAAAAAAAAAAAAAAAAAAAAAAAAAAAAAAAAAAAAAAAAAAAAAAAAAAAAAAAAAAAAAAAAAAAAAAAAAAAAAAAAAAAAAAAAAAAAAAAAAAAAAAAAAAAAAAAAAAAAAAAAAAAAAAAAAAAAAAAAAAAAAAAAAAAAAAAAAAAAAAAAAAAAAAAAAAAAAAAAAAAAAAAAAAAAAAAAAAAAAAAAAAAAAAAAAAAAAAAAAAAAAAAAAAAAAAAAAAAAAAAAAAAAAAAAAAAAAAAAAAAAAAAAAAAAAAAAAAAAAAAAAAAAAAAAAAAAAAAAAAAAAAAAAAAAAAAAAAAAAAAAAAAAAAAAAAAAAAAAAAAAAAAAAAAAAAAAAAAAAAAAAAAAAAAAAAAAAAAAAAAAAAAAAAAAAAAAAAAAAAAAAAAAAAAAAAAAAAAAAAAAAAAAAAAAAAAAAAAAAAAAAAAAAAAAAAAAAAAAAAAAAAAAAAAAAAAAAAAAAAAAAAAAAAAAAAAAAAAAAAAAAAAAAAAAAAAAAAAAAAAAAAAAAAAAAAAAAAAAAAAAAAAAAAAAAAAAAAAAAAAAAAAAAAAAAAAAAAAAAAAAAAAAAAAAAAAAAAAAAAAAAAAAAAAAAAAAAAAAAAAAAAAAAAAAAAAAAAAAAAAAAAAAAAAAAAAAAAAAAAAAAAAAAAAAAAAAAAAAAAAAAAAAAAAAAAAAAAAAAAAAAAAAAAAAAAAAAAAAAAAAAAAAAAAAAAAAAAAAAAAAAAAAAAAAAAAAAAAAAAAAAAAAAAAAAAAAAAAAAAAAAAAAAAAAAAAAAAAAAAAAAAAAAAAAAAAAAAAAAAAAAAAAAAAAAAAAAAAAAAAAAAAAAAAAAAAAAAAAAAAAAAAAAAAAAAAAAAAAAAAAAAAAAAAAAAAAAAAAAAAAAAAAAAAAAAAAAAAAAAAAAAAAAAAAAAAAAAAAAAAAAAAAAAAAAAAAAAAAAAAAAAAAAAAAAAAAAAAAAAAAAAAAAAAAAAAAAAAAAAAAAAAAAAAAAAAAAAAAAAAAAAAAAAAAAAAAAAAAAAAAAAAAAAAAAAAAAAAAAAAAAAAAAAAAAAAAAAAAAAAAAAAAAAAAAAAAAAAAAAAAAAAAAAAAAAAAAAAAAAAAAAAAAAAAAAAAAAAAAAAAAAAAAAAAAAAAAAAAAAAAAAAAAAAAAAAAAAAAAAAAAAAAAAAAAAAAAAAAAAAAAAAAAAAAAAAAAAAAAAAAAAAAAAAAAAAAAAAAAAAAAAAAAAAAAAAAAAAAAAAAAAAAAAAAAAAAAAAAAAAAAAAAAAAAAAAAAAAAAAAAAAAAAAAAAAAAAAAAAAAAAAAAAAAAAAAAAAAAAAAAAAAAAAAAAAAAAAAAAAAAAAAAAAAAAAAAAAAAAAAAAAAAAAAAAAAAAAAAAAAAAAAAAAAAAAAAAAAAAAAAAAAAAAAAAAAAAAAAAAAAAAAAAAAAAAAAAAAAAAAAAAAAAAAAAAAAAAAAAAAAAAAAAAAAAAAAAAAAAAAAAAAAAAAAAAAAAAAAAAAAAAAAAAAAAAAAAAAAAAAAAAAAAAAAAAAAAAAAAAAAAAAAAAAAAAAAAAAAAAAAAAAAAAAAAAAAAAAAAAAAAAAAAAAAAAAAAAAAAAAAAAAAAAAAAAAAAAAAAAAAAAAAAAAAAAAAAAAAAAAAAAAAAAAAAAAAAAAAAAAAAAAAAAAAAAAAAAAAAAAAAAAAAAAAAAAAAAAAAAAAAAAAAAAAAAAAAAAAAAAAAAAAAAAAAAAAAAAAAAAAAAAAAAAAAAAAAAAAAAAAAAAAAAAAAAAAAAAAAAAAAAAAAAAAAAAAAAAAAAAAAAAAAAAAAAAAAAAAAAAAAAAAAAAAAAAAAAAAAAAAAAAAAAAAAAAAAAAAAAAAAAAAAAAAAAAAAAAAAAAAAAAAAAAAAAAAAAAAAAAAAAAAAAAAAAAAAAAAAAAAAAAAAAAAAAAAAAAAAAAAAAAAAAAAAAAAAAAAAAAAAAAAAAAAAAAAAAAAAAAAAAAAAAAAAAAAAAAAAAAAAAAAAAAAAAAAAAAAAAAAAAAAAAAAAAAAAAAAAAAAAAAAAAAAAAAAAAAAAAAAAAAAAAAAAAAAAAAAAAAAAAAAAAAAAAAAAAAAAAAAAAAAAAAAAAAAAAAAAAAAAAAAAAAAAAAAAAAAAAAAAAAAAAAAAAAAAAAAAAAAAAAAAAAAAAAAAAAAAAAAAAAAAAAAAAAAAAAAAAAAAAAAAAAAAAAAAAAAAAAAAAAAAAAAAAAAAAAAAAAAAAAAAAAAAAAAAAAAAAAAAAAAAAAAAAAAAAAAAAAAAAAAAAAAAAAAAAAAAAAAAAAAAAAAAAAAAAAAAAAAAAAAAAAAAAAAAAAAAAAAAAAAAAAAAAAAAAAAAAAAAAAAAAAAAAAAAAAAAAAAAAAAAAAAAAAAAAAAAAAAAAAAAAAAAAAAAAAAAAAAAAAAAAAAAAAAAAAAAAAAAAAAAAAAAAAAAAAAAAAAAAAAAAAAAAAAAAAAAAAAAAAAAAAAAAAAAAAAAAAAAAAAAAAAAAAAAAAAAAAAAAAAAAAAAAAAAAAAAAAAAAAAAAAAAAAAAAAAAAAAAAAAAAAAAAAAAAAAAAAAAAAAAAAAAAAAAAAAAAAAAAAAAAAAAAAAAAAAAAAAAAAAAAAAAAAAAAAAAAAAAAAAAAAAAAAAAAAAAAAAAAAAAAAAAAAAAAAAAAAAAAAAAAAAAAAAAAAAAAAAAAAAAAAAAAAAAAAAAAAAAAAAAAAAAAAAAAAAAAAAAAAAAAAAAAAAAAAAAAAAAAAAAAAAAAAAAAAAAAAAAAAAAAAAAAAAAAAAAAAAAAAAAAAAAAAAAAAAAAAAAAAAAAAAAAAAAAAAAAAAAAAAAAAAAAAAAAAAAAAAAAAAAAAAAAAAAAAAAAAAAAAAAAAAAAAAAAAAAAAAAAAAAAAAAAAAAAAAAAAAAAAAAAAAAAAAAAAAAAAAAAAAAAAAAAAAAAAAAAAAAAAAAAAAAAAAAAAAAAAAAAAAAAAAAAAAAAAAAAAAAAAAAAAAAAAAAAAAAAAAAAAAAAAAAAAAAAAAAAAAAAAAAAAAAAAAAAAAAAAAAAAAAAAAAAAAAAAAAAAAAAAAAAAAAAAAAAAAAAAAAAAAAAAAAAAAAAAAAAAAAAAAAAAAAAAAAAAAAAAAAAAAAAAAAAAAAAAAAAAAAAAAAAAAAAAAAAAAAAAAAAAAAAAAAAAAAAAAAAAAAAAAAAAAAAAAAAAAAAAAAAAAAAAAAAAAAAAAAAAAAAAAAAAAAAAAAAAAAAAAAAAAAAAAAAAAAAAAAAAAAAAAAAAAAAAAAAAAAAAAAAAAAAAAAAAAAAAAAAAAAAAAAAAAAAAAAAAAAAAAAAAAAAAAAAAAAAAAAAAAAAAAAAAAAAAAAAAAAAAAAAAAAAAAAAAAAAAAAAAAAAAAAAAAAAAAAAAAAAAAAAAAAAAAAAAAAAAAAAAAAAAAAAAAAAAAAAAAAAAAAAAAAAAAAAAAAAAAAAAAAAAAAAAAAAAAAAAAAAAAAAAAAAAAAAAAAAAAAAAAAAAAAAAAAAAAAAAAAAAAAAAAAAAAAAAAAAAAAAAAAAAAAAAAAAAAAAAAAAAAAAAAAAAAAAAAAAAAAAAAAAAAAAAAAAAAAAAAAAAAAAAAAAAAAAAAAAAAAAAAAAAAAAAAAAAAAAAAAAAAAAAAAAAAAAAAAAAAAAAAAAAAAAAAAAAAAAAAAAAAAAAAAAAAAAAAAAAAAAAAAAAAAAAAAAAAAAAAAAAAAAAAAAAAAAAAAAAAAAAAAAAAAAAAAAAAAAAAAAAAAAAAAAAAAAAAAAAAAAAAAAAAAAAAAAAAAAAAAAAAAAAAAAAAAAAAAAAAAAAAAAAAAAAAAAAAAAAAAAAAAAAAAAAAAAAAAAAAAAAAAAAAAAAAAAAAAAAAAAAAAAAAAAAAAAAAAAAAAAAAAAAAAAAAAAAAAAAAAAAAAAAAAAAAAAAAAAAAAAAAAAAAAAAAAAAAAAAAAAAAAAAAAAAAAAAAAAAAAAAAAAAAAAAAAAAAAAAAAAAAAAAAAAAAAAAAAAAAAAAAAAAAAAAAAAAAAAAAAAAAAAAAAAAAAAAAAAAAAAAAAAAAAAAAAAAAAAAAAAAAAAAAAAAAAAAAAAAAAAAAAAAAAAAAAAAAAAAAAAAAAAAAAAAAAAAAAAAAAAAAAAAAAAAAAAAAAAAAAAAAAAAAAAAAAAAAAAAAAAAAAAAAAAAAAAAAAAAAAAAAAAAAAAAAAAAAAAAAAAAAAAAAAAAAAAAAAAAAAAAAAAAAAAAAAAAAAAAAAAAAAAAAAAAAAAAAAAAAAAAAAAAAAAAAAAAAAAAAAAAAAAAAAAAAAAAAAAAAAAAAAAAAAAAAAAAAAAAAAAAAAAAAAAAAAAAAAAAAAAAAAAAAAAAAAAAAAAAAAAAAAAAAAAAAAAAAAAAAAAAAAAAAAAAAAAAAAAAAAAAAAAAAAAAAAAAAAAAAAAAAAAAAAAAAAAAAAAAAAAAAAAAAAAAAAAAAAAAAAAAAAAAAAAAAAAAAAAAAAAAAAAAAAAAAAAAAAAAAAAAAAAAAAAAAAAAAAAAAAAAAAAAAAAAAAAAAAAAAAAAAAAAAAAAAAAAAAAAAAAAAAAAAAAAAAAAAAAAAAAAAAAAAAAAAAAAAAAAAAAAAAAAAAAAAAAAAAAAAAAAAAAAAAAAAAAAAAAAAAAAAAAAAAAAAAAAAAAAAAAAAAAAAAAAAAAAAAAAAAAAAAAAAAAAAAAAAAAAAAAAAAAAAAAAAAAAAAAAAAAAAAAAAAAAAAAAAAAAAAAAAAAAAAAAAAAAAAAAAAAAAAAAAAAAAAAAAAAAAAAAAAAAAAAAAAAAAAAAAAAAAAAAAAAAAAAAAAAAAAAAAAAAAAAAAAAAAAAAAAAAAAAAAAAAAAAAAAAAAAAAAAAAAAAAAAAAAAAAAAAAAAAAAAAAAAAAAAAAAAAAAAAAAAAAAAAAAAAAAAAAAAAAAAAAAAAAAAAAAAAAAAAAAAAAAAAAAAAAAAAAAAAAAAAAAAAAAAAAAAAAAAAAAAAAAAAAAAAAAAAAAAAAAAAAAAAAAAAAAAAAAAAAAAAAAAAAAAAAAAAAAAAAAAAAAAAAAAAAAAAAAAAAAAAAAAAAAAAAAAAAAAAAAAAAAAAAAAAAAAAAAAAAAAAAAAAAAAAAAAAAAAAAAAAAAAAAAAAAAAAAAAAAAAAAAAAAAAAAAAAAAAAAAAAAAAAAAAAAAAAAAAAAAAAAAAAAAAAAAAAAAAAAAAAAAAAAAAAAAAAAAAAAAAAAAAAAAAAAAAAAAAAAAAAAAAAAAAAAAAAAAAAAAAAAAAAAAAAAAAAAAAAAAAAAAAAAAAAAAAAAAAAAAAAAAAAAAAAAAAAAAAAAAAAAAAAAAAAAAAAAAAAAAAAAAAAAAAAAAAAAAAAAAAAAAAAAAAAAAAAAAAAAAAAAAAAAAAAAAAAAAAAAAAAAAAAAAAAAAAAAAAAAAAAAAAAAAAAAAAAAAAAAAAAAAAAAAAAAAAAAAAAAAAAAAAAAAAAAAAAAAAAAAAAAAAAAAAAAAAAAAAAAAAAAAAAAAAAAAAAAAAAAAAAAAAAAAAAAAAAAAAAAAAAAAAAAAAAAAAAAAAAAAAAAAAAAAAAAAAAAAAAAAAAAAAAAAAAAAAAAAAAAAAAAAAAAAAAAAAAAAAAAAAAAAAAAAAAAAAAAAAAAAAAAAAAAAAAAAAAAAAAAAAAAAAAAAAAAAAAAAAAAAAAAAAAAAAAAAAAAAAAAAAAAAAAAAAAAAAAAAAAAAAAAAAAAAAAAAAAAAAAAAAAAAAAAAAAAAAAAAAAAAAAAAAAAAAAAAAAAAAAAAAAAAAAAAAAAAAAAAAAAAAAAAAAAAAAAAAAAAAAAAAAAAAAAAAAAAAAAAAAAAAAAAAAAAAAAAAAAAAAAAAAAAAAAAAAAAAAAAAAAAAAAAAAAAAAAAAAAAAAAAAAAAAAAAAAAAAAAAAAAAAAAAAAAAAAAAAAAAAAAAAAAAAAAAAAAAAAAAAAAAAAAAAAAAAAAAAAAAAAAAAAAAAAAAAAAAAAAAAAAAAAAAAAAAAAAAAAAAAAAAAAAAAAAAAAAAAAAAAAAAAAAAAAAAAAAAAAAAAAAAAAAAAAAAAAAAAAAAAAAAAAAAAAAAAAAAAAAAAAAAAAAAAAAAAAAAAAAAAAAAAAAAAAAAAAAAAAAAAAAAAAAAAAAAAAAAAAAAAAAAAAAAAAAAAAAAAAAAAAAAAAAAAAAAAAAAAAAAAAAAAAAAAAAAAAAAAAAAAAAAAAAAAAAAAAAAAAAAAAAAAAAAAAAAAAAAAAAAAAAAAAAAAAAAAAAAAAAAAAAAAAAAAAAAAAAAAAAAAAAAAAAAAAAAAAAAAAAAAAAAAAAAAAAAAAAAAAAAAAAAAAAAAAAAAAAAAAAAAAAAAAAAAAAAAAAAAAAAAAAAAAAAAAAAAAAAAAAAAAAAAAAAAAAAAAAAAAAAAAAAAAAAAAAAAAAAAAAAAAAAAAAAAAAAAAAAAAAAAAAAAAAAAAAAAAAAAAAAAAAAAAAAAAAAAAAAAAAAAAAAAAAAAAAAAAAAAAAAAAAAAAAAAAAAAAAAAAAAAAAAAAAAAAAAAAAAAAAAAAAAAAAAAAAAAAAAAAAAAAAAAAAAAAAAAAAAAAAAAAAAAAAAAAAAAAAAAAAAAAAAAAAAAAAAAAAAAAAAAAAAAAAAAAAAAAAAAAAAAAAAAAAAAAAAAAAAAAAAAAAAAAAAAAAAAAAAAAAAAAAAAAAAAAAAAAAAAAAAAAAAAAAAAAAAAAAAAAAAAAAAAAAAAAAAAAAAAAAAAAAAAAAAAAAAAAAAAAAAAAAAAAAAAAAAAAAAAAAAAAAAAAAAAAAAAAAAAAAAAAAAAAAAAAAAAAAAAAAAAAAAAAAAAAAAAAAAAAAAAAAAAAAAAAAAAAAAAAAAAAAAAAAAAAAAAAAAAAAAAAAAAAAAAAAAAAAAAAAAAAAAAAAAAAAAAAAAAAAAAAAAAAAAAAAAAAAAAAAAAAAAAAAAAAAAAAAAAAAAAAAAAAAAAAAAAAAAAAAAAAAAAAAAAAAAAAAAAAAAAAAAAAAAAAAAAAAAAAAAAAAAAAAAAAAAAAAAAAAAAAAAAAAAAAAAAAAAAAAAAAAAAAAAAAAAAAAAAAAAAAAAAAAAAAAAAAAAAAAAAAAAAAAAAAAAAAAAAAAAAAAAAAAAAAAAAAAAAAAAAAAAAAAAAAAAAAAAAAAAAAAAAAAAAAAAAAAAAAAAAAAAAAAAAAAAAAAAAAAAAAAAAAAAAAAAAAAAAAAAAAAAAAAAAAAAAAAAAAAAAAAAAAAAAAAAAAAAAAAAAAAAAAAAAAAAAAAAAAAAAAAAAAAAAAAAAAAAAAAAAAAAAAAAAAAAAAAAAAAAAAAAAAAAAAAAAAAAAAAAAAAAAAAAAAAAAAAAAAAAAAAAAAAAAAAAAAAAAAAAAAAAAAAAAAAAAAAAAAAAAAAAAAAAAAAAAAAAAAAAAAAAAAAAAAAAAAAAAAAAAAAAAAAAAAAAAAAAAAAAAAAAAAAAAAAAAAAAAAAAAAAAAAAAAAAAAAAAAAAAAAAAAAAAAAAAAAAAAAAAAAAAAAAAAAAAAAAAAAAAAAAAAAAAAAAAAAAAAAAAAAAAAAAAAAAAAAAAAAAAAAAAAAAAAAAAAAAAAAAAAAAAAAAAAAAAAAAAAAAAAAAAAAAAAAAAAAAAAAAAAAAAAAAAAAAAAAAAAAAAAAAAAAAAAAAAAAAAAAAAAAAAAAAAAAAAAAAAAAAAAAAAAAAAAAAAAAAAAAAAAAAAAAAAAAAAAAAAAAAAAAAAAAAAAAAAAAAAAAAAAAAAAAAAAAAAAAAAAAAAAAAAAAAAAAAAAAAAAAAAAAAAAAAAAAAAAAAAAAAAAAAAAAAAAAAAAAAAAAAAAAAAAAAAAAAAAAAAAAAAAAAAAAAAAAAAAAAAAAAAAAAAAAAAAAAAAAAAAAAAAAAAAAAAAAAAAAAAAAAAAAAAAAAAAAAAAAAAAAAAAAAAAAAAAAAAAAAAAAAAAAAAAAAAAAAAAAAAAAAAAAAAAAAAAAAAAAAAAAAAAAAAAAAAAAAAAAAAAAAAAAAAAAAAAAAAAAAAAAAAAAAAAAAAAAAAAAAAAAAAAAAAAAAAAAAAAAAAAAAAAAAAAAAAAAAAAAAAAAAAAAAAAAAAAAAAAAAAAAAAAAAAAAAAAAAAAAAAAAAAAAAAAAAAAAAAAAAAAAAAAAAAAAAAAAAAAAAAAAAAAAAAAAAAAAAAAAAAAAAAAAAAAAAAAAAAAAAAAAAAAAAAAAAAAAAAAAAAAAAAAAAAAAAAAAAAAAAAAAAAAAAAAAAAAAAAAAAAAAAAAAAAAAAAAAAAAAAAAAAAAAAAAAAAAAAAAAAAAAAAAAAAAAAAAAAAAAAAAAAAAAAAAAAAAAAAAAAAAAAAAAAAAAAAAAAAAAAAAAAAAAAAAAAAAAAAAAAAAAAAAAAAAAAAAAAAAAAAAAAAAAAAAAAAAAAAAAAAAAAAAAAAAAAAAAAAAAAAAAAAAAAAAAAAAAAAAAAAAAAAAAAAAAAAAAAAAAAAAAAAAAAAAAAAAAAAAAAAAAAAAAAAAAAAAAAAAAAAAAAAAAAAAAAAAAAAAAAAAAAAAAAAAAAAAAAAAAAAAAAAAAAAAAAAAAAAAAAAAAAAAAAAAAAAAAAAAAAAAAAAAAAAAAAAAAAAAAAAAAAAAAAAAAAAAAAAAAAAAAAAAAAAAAAAAAAAAAAAAAAAAAAAAAAAAAAAAAAAAAAAAAAAAAAAAAAAAAAAAAAAAAAAAAAAAAAAAAAAAAAAAAAAAAAAAAAAAAAAAAAAAAAAAAAAAAAAAAAAAAAAAAAAAAAAAAAAAAAAAAAAAAAAAAAAAAAAAAAAAAAAAAAAAAAAAAAAAAAAAAAAAAAAAAAAAAAAAAAAAAAAAAAAAAAAAAAAAAAAAAAAAAAAAAAAAAAAAAAAAAAAAAAAAAAAAAAAAAAAAAAAAAAAAAAAAAAAAAAAAAAAAAAAAAAAAAAAAAAAAAAAAAAAAAAAAAAAAAAAAAAAAAAAAAAAAAAAAAAAAAAAAAAAAAAAAAAAAAAAAAAAAAAAAAAAAAAAAAAAAAAAAAAAAAAAAAAAAAAAAAAAAAAAAAAAAAAAAAAAAAAAAAAAAAAAAAAAAAAAAAAAAAAAAAAAAAAAAAAAAAAAAAAAAAAAAAAAAAAAAAAAAAAAAAAAAAAAAAAAAAAAAAAAAAAAAAAAAAAAAAAAAAAAAAAAAAAAAAAAAAAAAAAAAAAAAAAAAAAAAAAAAAAAAAAAAAAAAAAAAAAAAAAAAAAAAAAAAAAAAAAAAAAAAAAAAAAAAAAAAAAAAAAAAAAAAAAAAAAAAAAAAAAAAAAAAAAAAAAAAAAAAAAAAAAAAAAAAAAAAAAAAAAAAAAAAAAAAAAAAAAAAAAAAAAAAAAAAAAAAAAAAAAAAAAAAAAAAAAAAAAAAAAAAAAAAAAAAAAAAAAAAAAAAAAAAAAAAAAAAAAAAAAAAAAAAAAAAAAAAAAAAAAAAAAAAAAAAAAAAAAAAAAAAAAAAAAAAAAAAAAAAAAAAAAAAAAAAAAAAAAAAAAAAAAAAAAAAAAAAAAAAAAAAAAAAAAAAAAAAAAAAAAAAAAAAAAAAAAAAAAAAAAAAAAAAAAAAAAAAAAAAAAAAAAAAAAAAAAAAAAAAAAAAAAAAAAAAAAAAAAAAAAAAAAAAAAAAAAAAAAAAAAAAAAAAAAAAAAAAAAAAAAAAAAAAAAAAAAAAAAAAAAAAAAAAAAAAAAAAAAAAAAAAAAAAAAAAAAAAAAAAAAAAAAAAAAAAAAAAAAAAAAAAAAAAAAAAAAAAAAAAAAAAAAAAAAAAAAAAAAAAAAAAAAAAAAAAAAAAAAAAAAAAAAAAAAAAAAAAAAAAAAAAAAAAAAAAAAAAAAAAAAAAAAAAAAAAAAAAAAAAAAAAAAAAAAAAAAAAAAAAAAAAAAAAAAAAAAAAAAAAAAAAAAAAAAAAAAAAAAAAAAAAAAAAAAAAAAAAAAAAAAAAAAAAAAAAAAAAAAAAAAAAAAAAAAAAAAAAAAAAAAAAAAAAAAAAAAAAAAAAAAAAAAAAAAAAAAAAAAAAAAAAAAAAAAAAAAAAAAAAAAAAAAAAAAAAAAAAAAAAAAAAAAAAAAAAAAAAAAAAAAAAAAAAAAAAAAAAAAAAAAAAAAAAAAAAAAAAAAAAAAAAAAAAAAAAAAAAAAAAAAAAAAAAAAAAAAAAAAAAAAAAAAAAAAAAAAAAAAAAAAAAAAAAAAAAAAAAAAAAAAAAAAAAAAAAAAAAAAAAAAAAAAAAAAAAAAAAAAAAAAAAAAAAAAAAAAAAAAAAAAAAAAAAAAAAAAAAAAAAAAAAAAAAAAAAAAAAAAAAAAAAAAAAAAAAAAAAAAAAAAAAAAAAAAAAAAAAAAAAAAAAAAAAAAAAAAAAAAAAAAAAAAAAAAAAAAAAAAAAAAAAAAAAAAAAAAAAAAAAAAAAAAAAAAAAAAAAAAAAAAAAAAAAAAAAAAAAAAAAAAAAAAAAAAAAAAAAAAAAAAAAAAAAAAAAAAAAAAAAAAAAAAAAAAAAAAAAAAAAAAAAAAAAAAAAAAAAAAAAAAAAAAAAAAAAAAAAAAAAAAAAAAAAAAAAAAAAAAAAAAAAAAAAAAAAAAAAAAAAAAAAAAAAAAAAAAAAAAAAAAAAAAAAAAAAAAAAAAAAAAAAAAAAAAAAAAAAAAAAAAAAAAAAAAAAAAAAAAAAAAAAAAAAAAAAAAAAAAAAAAAAAAAAAAAAAAAAAAAAAAAAAAAAAAAAAAAAAAAAAAAAAAAAAAAAAAAAAAAAAAAAAAAAAAAAAAAAAAAAAAAAAAAAAAAAAAAAAAAAAAAAAAAAAAAAAAAAAAAAAAAAAAAAAAAAAAAAAAAAAAAAAAAAAAAAAAAAAAAAAAAAAAAAAAAAAAAAAAAAAAAAAAAAAAAAAAAAAAAAAAAAAAAAAAAAAAAAAAAAAAAAAAAAAAAAAAAAAAAAAAAAAAAAAAAAAAAAAAAAAAAAAAAAAAAAAAAAAAAAAAAAAAAAAAAAAAAAAAAAAAAAAAAAAAAAAAAAAAAAAAAAAAAAAAAAAAAAAAAAAAAAAAAAAAAAAAAAAAAAAAAAAAAAAAAAAAAAAAAAAAAAAAAAAAAAAAAAAAAAAAAAAAAAAAAAAAAAAAAAAAAAAAAAAAAAAAAAAAAAAAAAAAAAAAAAAAAAAAAAAAAAAAAAAAAAAAAAAAAAAAAAAAAAAAAAAAAAAAAAAAAAAAAAAAAAAAAAAAAAAAAAAAAAAAAAAAAAAAAAAAAAAAAAAAAAAAAAAAAAAAAAAAAAAAAAAAAAAAAAAAAAAAAAAAAAAAAAAAAAAAAAAAAAAAAAAAAAAAAAAAAAAAAAAAAAAAAAAAAAAAAAAAAAAAAAAAAAAAAAAAAAAAAAAAAAAAAAAAAAAAAAAAAAAAAAAAAAAAAAAAAAAAAAAAAAAAAAAAAAAAAAAAAAAAAAAAAAAAAAAAAAAAAAAAAAAAAAAAAAAAAAAAAAAAAAAAAAAAAAAAAAAAAAAAAAAAAAAAAAAAAAAAAAAAAAAAAAAAAAAAAAAAAAAAAAAAAAAAAAAAAAAAAAAAAAAAAAAAAAAAAAAAAAAAAAAAAAAAAAAAAAAAAAAAAAAAAAAAAAAAAAAAAAAAAAAAAAAAAAAAAAAAAAAAAAAAAAAAAAAAAAAAAAAAAAAAAAAAAAAAAAAAAAAAAAAAAAAAAAAAAAAAAAAAAAAAAAAAAAAAAAAAAAAAAAAAAAAAAAAAAAAAAAAAAAAAAAAAAAAAAAAAAAAAAAAAAAAAAAAAAAAAAAAAAAAAAAAAAAAAAAAAAAAAAAAAAAAAAAAAAAAAAAAAAAAAAAAAAAAAAAAAAAAAAAAAAAAAAAAAAAAAAAAAAAAAAAAAAAAAAAAAAAAAAAAAAAAAAAAAAAAAAAAAAAAAAAAAAAAAAAAAAAAAAAAAAAAAAAAAAAAAAAAAAAAAAAAAAAAAAAAAAAAAAAAAAAAAAAAAAAAAAAAAAAAAAAAAAAAAAAAAAAAAAAAAAAAAAAAAAAAAAAAAAAAAAAAAAAAAAAAAAAAAAAAAAAAAAAAAAAAAAAAAAAAAAAAAAAAAAAAAAAAAAAAAAAAAAAAAAAAAAAAAAAAAAAAAAAAAAAAAAAAAAAAAAAAAAAAAAAAAAAAAAAAAAAAAAAAAAAAAAAAAAAAAAAAAAAAAAAAAAAAAAAAAAAAAAAAAAAAAAAAAAAAAAAAAAAAAAAAAAAAAAAAAAAAAAAAAAAAAAAAAAAAAAAAAAAAAAAAAAAAAAAAAAAAAAAAAAAAAAAAAAAAAAAAAAAAAAAAAAAAAAAAAAAAAAAAAAAAAAAAAAAAAAAAAAAAAAAAAAAAAAAAAAAAAAAAAAAAAAAAAAAAAAAAAAAAAAAAAAAAAAAAAAAAAAAAAAAAAAAAAAAAAAAAAAAAAAAAAAAAAAAAAAAAAAAAAAAAAAAAAAAAAAAAAAAAAAAAAAAAAAAAAAAAAAAAAAAAAAAAAAAAAAAAAAAAAAAAAAAAAAAAAAAAAAAAAAAAAAAAAAAAAAAAAAAAAAAAAAAAAAAAAAAAAAAAAAAAAAAAAAAAAAAAAAAAAAAAAAAAAAAAAAAAAAAAAAAAAAAAAAAAAAAAAAAAAAAAAAAAAAAAAAAAAAAAAAAAAAAAAAAAAAAAAAAAAAAAAAAAAAAAAAAAAAAAAAAAAAAAAAAAAAAAAAAAAAAAAAAAAAAAAAAAAAAAAAAAAAAAAAAAAAAAAAAAAAAAAAAAAAAAAAAAAAAAAAAAAAAAAAAAAAAAAAAAAAAAAAAAAAAAAAAAAAAAAAAAAAAAAAAAAAAAAAAAAAAAAAAAAAAAAAAAAAAAAAAAAAAAAAAAAAAAAAAAAAAAAAAAAAAAAAAAAAAAAAAAAAAAAAAAAAAAAAAAAAAAAAAAAAAAAAAAAAAAAAAAAAAAAAAAAAAAAAAAAAAAAAAAAAAAAAAAAAAAAAAAAAAAAAAAAAAAAAAAAAAAAAAAAAAAAAAAAAAAAAAAAAAAAAAAAAAAAAAAAAAAAAAAAAAAAAAAAAAAAAAAAAAAAAAAAAAAAAAAAAAAAAAAAAAAAAAAAAAAAAAAAAAAAAAAAAAAAAAAAAAAAAAAAAAAAAAAAAAAAAAAAAAAAAAAAAAAAAAAAAAAAAAAAAAAAAAAAAAAAAAAAAAAAAAAAAAAAAAAAAAAAAAAAAAAAAAAAAAAAAAAAAAAAAAAAAAAAAAAAAAAAAAAAAAAAAAAAAAAAAAAAAAAAAAAAAAAAAAAAAAAAAAAAAAAAAAAAAAAAAAAAAAAAAAAAAAAAAAAAAAAAAAAAAAAAAAAAAAAAAAAAAAAAAAAAAAAAAAAAAAAAAAAAAAAAAAAAAAAAAAAAAAAAAAAAAAAAAAAAAAAAAAAAAAAAAAAAAAAAAAAAAAAAAAAAAAAAAAAAAAAAAAAAAAAAAAAAAAAAAAAAAAAAAAAAAAAAAAAAAAAAAAAAAAAAAAAAAAAAAAAAAAAAAAAAAAAAAAAAAAAAAAAAAAAAAAAAAAAAAAAAAAAAAAAAAAAAAAAAAAAAAAAAAAAAAAAAAAAAAAAAAAAAAAAAAAAAAAAAAAAAAAAAAAAAAAAAAAAAAAAAAAAAAAAAAAAAAAAAAAAAAAAAAAAAAAAAAAAAAAAAAAAAAAAAAAAAAAAAAAAAAAAAAAAAAAAAAAAAAAAAAAAAAAAAAAAAAAAAAAAAAAAAAAAAAAAAAAAAAAAAAAAAAAAAAAAAAAAAAAAAAAAAAAAAAAAAAAAAAAAAAAAAAAAAAAAAAAAAAAAAAAAAAAAAAAAAAAAAAAAAAAAAAAAAAAAAAAAAAAAAAAAAAAAAAAAAAAAAAAAAAAAAAAAAAAAAAAAAAAAAAAAAAAAAAAAAAAAAAAAAAAAAAAAAAAAAAAAAAAAAAAAAAAAAAAAAAAAAAAAAAAAAAAAAAAAAAAAAAAAAAAAAAAAAAAAAAAAAAAAAAAAAAAAAAAAAAAAAAAAAAAAAAAAAAAAAAAAAAAAAAAAAAAAAAAAAAAAAAAAAAAAAAAAAAAAAAAAAAAAAAAAAAAAAAAAAAAAAAAAAAAAAAAAAAAAAAAAAAAAAAAAAAAAAAAAAAAAAAAAAAAAAAAAAAAAAAAAAAAAAAAAAAAAAAAAAAAAAAAAAAAAAAAAAAAAAAAAAAAAAAAAAAAAAAAAAAAAAAAAAAAAAAAAAAAAAAAAAAAAAAAAAAAAAAAAAAAAAAAAAAAAAAAAAAAAAAAAAAAAAAAAAAAAAAAAAAAAAAAAAAAAAAAAAAAAAAAAAAAAAAAAAAAAAAAAAAAAAAAAAAAAAAAAAAAAAAAAAAAAAAAAAAAAAAAAAAAAAAAAAAAAAAAAAAAAAAAAAAAAAAAAAAAAAAAAAAAAAAAAAAAAAAAAAAAAAAAAAAAAAAAAAAAAAAAAAAAAAAAAAAAAAAAAAAAAAAAAAAAAAAAAAAAAAAAAAAAAAAAAAAAAAAAAAAAAAAAAAAAAAAAAAAAAAAAAAAAAAAAAAAAAAAAAAAAAAAAAAAAAAAAAAAAAAAAAAAAAAAAAAAAAAAAAAAAAAAAAAAAAAAAAAAAAAAAAAAAAAAAAAAAAAAAAAAAAAAAAAAAAAAAAAAAAAAAAAAAAAAAAAAAAAAAAAAAAAAAAAAAAAAAAAAAAAAAAAAAAAAAAAAAAAAAAAAAAAAAAAAAAAAAAAAAAAAAAAAAAAAAAAAAAAAAAAAAAAAAAAAAAAAAAAAAAAAAAAAAAAAAAAAAAAAAAAAAAAAAAAAAAAAAAAAAAAAAAAAAAAAAAAAAAAAAAAAAAAAAAAAAAAAAAAAAAAAAAAAAAAAAAAAAAAAAAAAAAAAAAAAAAAAAAAAAAAAAAAAAAAAAAAAAAAAAAAAAAAAAAAAAAAAAAAAAAAAAAAAAAAAAAAAAAAAAAAAAAAAAAAAAAAAAAAAAAAAAAAAAAAAAAAAAAAAAAAAAAAAAAAAAAAAAAAAAAAAAAAAAAAAAAAAAAAAAAAAAAAAAAAAAAAAAAAAAAAAAAAAAAAAAAAAAAAAAAAAAAAAAAAAAAAAAAAAAAAAAAAAAAAAAAAAAAAAAAAAAAAAAAAAAAAAAAAAAAAAAAAAAAAAAAAAAAAAAAAAAAAAAAAAAAAAAAAAAAAAAAAAAAAAAAAAAAAAAAAAAAAAAAAAAAAAAAAAAAAAAAAAAAAAAAAAAAAAAAAAAAAAAAAAAAAAAAAAAAAAAAAAAAAAAAAAAAAAAAAAAAAAAAAAAAAAAAAAAAAAAAAAAAAAAAAAAAAAAAAAAAAAAAAAAAAAAAAAAAAAAAAAAAAAAAAAAAAAAAAAAAAAAAAAAAAAAAAAAAAAAAAAAAAAAAAAAAAAAAAAAAAAAAAAAAAAAAAAAAAAAAAAAAAAAAAAAAAAAAAAAAAAAAAAAAAAAAAAAAAAAAAAAAAAAAAAAAAAAAAAAAAAAAAAAAAAAAAAAAAAAAAAAAAAAAAAAAAAAAAAAAAAAAAAAAAAAAAAAAAAAAAAAAAAAAAAAAAAAAAAAAAAAAAAAAAAAAAAAAAAAAAAAAAAAAAAAAAAAAAAAAAAAAAAAAAAAAAAAAAAAAAAAAAAAAAAAAAAAAAAAAAAAAAAAAAAAAAAAAAAAAAAAAAAAAAAAAAAAAAAAAAAAAAAAAAAAAAAAAAAAAAAAAAAAAAAAAAAAAAAAAAAAAAAAAAAAAAAAAAAAAAAAAAAAAAAAAAAAAAAAAAAAAAAAAAAAAAAAAAAAAAAAAAAAAAAAAAAAAAAAAAAAAAAAAAAAAAAAAAAAAAAAAAAAAAAAAAAAAAAAAAAAAAAAAAAAAAAAAAAAAAAAAAAAAAAAAAAAAAAAAAAAAAAAAAAAAAAAAAAAAAAAAAAAAAAAAAAAAAAAAAAAAAAAAAAAAAAAAAAAAAAAAAAAAAAAAAAAAAAAAAAAAAAAAAAAAAAAAAAAAAAAAAAAAAAAAAAAAAAAAAAAAAAAAAAAAAAAAAAAAAAAAAAAAAAAAAAAAAAAAAAAAAAAAAAAAAAAAAAAAAAAAAAAAAAAAAAAAAAAAAAAAAAAAAAAAAAAAAAAAAAAAAAAAAAAAAAAAAAAAAAAAAAAAAAAAAAAAAAAAAAAAAAAAAAAAAAAAAAAAAAAAAAAAAAAAAAAAAAAAAAAAAAAAAAAAAAAAAAAAAAAAAAAAAAAAAAAAAAAAAAAAAAAAAAAAAAAAAAAAAAAAAAAAAAAAAAAAAAAAAAAAAAAAAAAAAAAAAAAAAAAAAAAAAAAAAAAAAAAAAAAAAAAAAAAAAAAAAAAAAAAAAAAAAAAAAAAAAAAAAAAAAAAAAAAAAAAAAAAAAAAAAAAAAAAAAAAAAAAAAAAAAAAAAAAAAAAAAAAAAAAAAAAAAAAAAAAAAAAAAAAAAAAAAAAAAAAAAAAAAAAAAAAAAAAAAAAAAAAAAAAAAAAAAAAAAAAAAAAAAAAAAAAAAAAAAAAAAAAAAAAAAAAAAAAAAAAAAAAAAAAAAAAAAAAAAAAAAAAAAAAAAAAAAAAAAAAAAAAAAAAAAAAAAAAAAAAAAAAAAAAAAAAAAAAAAAAAAAAAAAAAAAAAAAAAAAAAAAAAAAAAAAAAAAAAAAAAAAAAAAAAAAAAAAAAAAAAAAAAAAAAAAAAAAAAAAAAAAAAAAAAAAAAAAAAAAAAAAAAAAAAAAAAAAAAAAAAAAAAAAAAAAAAAAAAAAAAAAAAAAAAAAAAAAAAAAAAAAAAAAAAAAAAAAAAAAAAAAAAAAAAAAAAAAAAAAAAAAAAAAAAAAAAAAAAAAAAAAAAAAAAAAAAAAAAAAAAAAAAAAAAAAAAAAAAAAAAAAAAAAAAAAAAAAAAAAAAAAAAAAAAAAAAAAAAAAAAAAAAAAAAAAAAAAAAAAAAAAAAAAAAAAAAAAAAAAAAAAAAAAAAAAAAAAAAAAAAAAAAAAAAAAAAAAAAAAAAAAAAAAAAAAAAAAAAAAAAAAAAAAAAAAAAAAAAAAAAAAAAAAAAAAAAAAAAAAAAAAAAAAAAAAAAAAAAAAAAAAAAAAAAAAAAAAAAAAAAAAAAAAAAAAAAAAAAAAAAAAAAAAAAAAAAAAAAAAAAAAAAAAAAAAAAAAAAAAAAAAAAAAAAAAAAAAAAAAAAAAAAAAAAAAAAAAAAAAAAAAAAAAAAAAAAAAAAAAAAAAAAAAAAAAAAAAAAAAAAAAAAAAAAAAAAAAAAAAAAAAAAAAAAAAAAAAAAAAAAAAAAAAAAAAAAAAAAAAAAAAAAAAAAAAAAAAAAAAAAAAAAAAAAAAAAAAAAAAAAAAAAAAAAAAAAAAAAAAAAAAAAAAAAAAAAAAAAAAAAAAAAAAAAAAAAAAAAAAAAAAAAAAAAAAAAAAAAAAAAAAAAAAAAAAAAAAAAAAAAAAAAAAAAAAAAAAAAAAAAAAAAAAAAAAAAAAAAAAAAAAAAAAAAAAAAAAAAAAAAAAAAAAAAAAAAAAAAAAAAAAAAAAAAAAAAAAAAAAAAAAAAAAAAAAAAAAAAAAAAAAAAAAAAAAAAAAAAAAAAAAAAAAAAAAAAAAAAAAAAAAAAAAAAAAAAAAAAAAAAAAAAAAAAAAAAAAAAAAAAAAAAAAAAAAAAAAAAAAAAAAAAAAAAAAAAAAAAAAAAAAAAAAAAAAAAAAAAAAAAAAAAAAAAAAAAAAAAAAAAAAAAAAAAAAAAAAAAAAAAAAAAAAAAAAAAAAAAAAAAAAAAAAAAAAAAAAAAAAAAAAAAAAAAAAAAAAAAAAAAAAAAAAAAAAAAAAAAAAAAAAAAAAAAAAAAAAAAAAAAAAAAAAAAAAAAAAAAAAAAAAAAAAAAAAAAAAAAAAAAAAAAAAAAAAAAAAAAAAAAAAAAAAAAAAAAAAAAAAAAAAAAAAAAAAAAAAAAAAAAAAAAAAAAAAAAAAAAAAAAAAAAAAAAAAAAAAAAAAAAAAAAAAAAAAAAAAAAAAAAAAAAAAAAAAAAAAAAAAAAAAAAAAAAAAAAAAAAAAAAAAAAAAAAAAAAAAAAAAAAAAAAAAAAAAAAAAAAAAAAAAAAAAAAAAAAAAAAAAAAAAAAAAAAAAAAAAAAAAAAAAAAAAAAAAAAAAAAAAAAAAAAAAAAAAAAAAAAAAAAAAAAAAAAAAAAAAAAAAAAAAAAAAAAAAAAAAAAAAAAAAAAAAAAAAAAAAAAAAAAAAAAAAAAAAAAAAAAAAAAAAAAAAAAAAAAAAAAAAAAAAAAAAAAAAAAAAAAAAAAAAAAAAAAAAAAAAAAAAAAAAAAAAAAAAAAAAAAAAAAAAAAAAAAAAAAAAAAAAAAAAAAAAAAAAAAAAAAAAAAAAAAAAAAAAAAAAAAAAAAAAAAAAAAAAAAAAAAAAAAAAAAAAAAAAAAAAAAAAAAAAAAAAAAAAAAAAAAAAAAAAAAAAAAAAAAAAAAAAAAAAAAAAAAAAAAAAAAAAAAAAAAAAAAAAAAAAAAAAAAAAAAAAAAAAAAAAAAAAAAAAAAAAAAAAAAAAAAAAAAAAAAAAAAAAAAAAAAAAAAAAAAAAAAAAAAAAAAAAAAAAAAAAAAAAAAAAAAAAAAAAAAAAAAAAAAAAAAAAAAAAAAAAAAAAAAAAAAAAAAAAAAAAAAAAAAAAAAAAAAAAAAAAAAAAAAAAAAAAAAAAAAAAAAAAAAAAAAAAAAAAAAAAAAAAAAAAAAAAAAAAAAAAAAAAAAAAAAAAAAAAAAAAAAAAAAAAAAAAAAAAAAAAAAAAAAAAAAAAAAAAAAAAAAAAAAAAAAAAAAAAAAAAAAAAAAAAAAAAAAAAAAAAAAAAAAAAAAAAAAAAAAAAAAAAAAAAAAAAAAAAAAAAAAAAAAAAAAAAAAAAAAAAAAAAAAAAAAAAAAAAAAAAAAAAAAAAAAAAAAAAAAAAAAAAAAAAAAAAAAAAAAAAAAAAAAAAAAAAAAAAAAAAAAAAAAAAAAAAAAAAAAAAAAAAAAAAAAAAAAAAAAAAAAAAAAAAAAAAAAAAAAAAAAAAAAAAAAAAAAAAAAAAAAAAAAAAAAAAAAAAAAAAAAAAAAAAAAAAAAAAAAAAAAAAAAAAAAAAAAAAAAAAAAAAAAAAAAAAAAAAAAAAAAAAAAAAAAAAAAAAAAAAAAAAAAAAAAAAAAAAAAAAAAAAAAAAAAAAAAAAAAAAAAAAAAAAAAAAAAAAAAAAAAAAAAAAAAAAAAAAAAAAAAAAAAAAAAAAAAAAAAAAAAAAAAAAAAAAAAAAAAAAAAAAAAAAAAAAAAAAAAAAAAAAAAAAAAAAAAAAAAAAAAAAAAAAAAAAAAAAAAAAAAAAAAAAAAAAAAAAAAAAAAAAAAAAAAAAAAAAAAAAAAAAAAAAAAAAAAAAAAAAAAAAAAAAAAAAAAAAAAAAAAAAAAAAAAAAAAAAAAAAAAAAAAAAAAAAAAAAAAAAAAAAAAAAAAAAAAAAAAAAAAAAAAAAAAAAAAAAAAAAAAAAAAAAAAAAAAAAAAAAAAAAAAAAAAAAAAAAAAAAAAAAAAAAAAAAAAAAAAAAAAAAAAAAAAAAAAAAAAAAAAAAAAAAAAAAAAAAAAAAAAAAAAAAAAAAAAAAAAAAAAAAAAAAAAAAAAAAAAAAAAAAAAAAAAAAAAAAAAAAAAAAAAAAAAAAAAAAAAAAAAAAAAAAAAAAAAAAAAAAAAAAAAAAAAAAAAAAAAAAAAAAAAAAAAAAAAAAAAAAAAAAAAAAAAAAAAAAAAAAAAAAAAAAAAAAAAAAAAAAAAAAAAAAAAAAAAAAAAAAAAAAAAAAAAAAAAAAAAAAAAAAAAAAAAAAAAAAAAAAAAAAAAAAAAAAAAAAAAAAAAAAAAAAAAAAAAAAAAAAAAAAAAAAAAAAAAAAAAAAAAAAAAAAAAAAAAAAAAAAAAAAAAAAAAAAAAAAAAAAAAAAAAAAAAAAAAAAAAAAAAAAAAAAAAAAAAAAAAAAAAAAAAAAAAAAAAAAAAAAAAAAAAAAAAAAAAAAAAAAAAAAAAAAAAAAAAAAAAAAAAAAAAAAAAAAAAAAAAAAAAAAAAAAAAAAAAAAAAAAAAAAAAAAAAAAAAAAAAAAAAAAAAAAAAAAAAAAAAAAAAAAAAAAAAAAAAAAAAAAAAAAAAAAAAAAAAAAAAAAAAAAAAAAAAAAAAAAAAAAAAAAAAAAAAAAAAAAAAAAAAAAAAAAAAAAAAAAAAAAAAAAAAAAAAAAAAAAAAAAAAAAAAAAAAAAAAAAAAAAAAAAAAAAAAAAAAAAAAAAAAAAAAAAAAAAAAAAAAAAAAAAAAAAAAAAAAAAAAAAAAAAAAAAAAAAAAAAAAAAAAAAAAAAAAAAAAAAAAAAAAAAAAAAAAAAAAAAAAAAAAAAAAAAAAAAAAAAAAAAAAAAAAAAAAAAAAAAAAAAAAAAAAAAAAAAAAAAAAAAAAAAAAAAAAAAAAAAAAAAAAAAAAAAAAAAAAAAAAAAAAAAAAAAAAAAAAAAAAAAAAAAAAAAAAAAAAAAAAAAAAAAAAAAAAAAAAAAAAAAAAAAAAAAAAAAAAAAAAAAAAAAAAAAAAAAAAAAAAAAAAAAAAAAAAAAAAAAAAAAAAAAAAAAAAAAAAAAAAAAAAAAAAAAAAAAAAAAAAAAAAAAAAAAAAAAAAAAAAAAAAAAAAAAAAAAAAAAAAAAAAAAAAAAAAAAAAAAAAAAAAAAAAAAAAAAAAAAAAAAAAAAAAAAAAAAAAAAAAAAAAAAAAAAAAAAAAAAAAAAAAAAAAAAAAAAAAAAAAAAAAAAAAAAAAAAAAAAAAAAAAAAAAAAAAAAAAAAAAAAAAAAAAAAAAAAAAAAAAAAAAAAAAAAAAAAAAAAAAAAAAAAAAAAAAAAAAAAAAAAAAAAAAAAAAAAAAAAAAAAAAAAAAAAAAAAAAAAAAAAAAAAAAAAAAAAAAAAAAAAAAAAAAAAAAAAAAAAAAAAAAAAAAAAAAAAAAAAAAAAAAAAAAAAAAAAAAAAAAAAAAAAAAAAAAAAAAAAAAAAAAAAAAAAAAAAAAAAAAAAAAAAAAAAAAAAAAAAAAAAAAAAAAAAAAAAAAAAAAAAAAAAAAAAAAAAAAAAAAAAAAAAAAAAAAAAAAAAAAAAAAAAAAAAAAAAAAAAAAAAAAAAAAAAAAAAAAAAAAAAAAAAAAAAAAAAAAAAAAAAAAAAAAAAAAAAAAAAAAAAAAAAAAAAAAAAAAAAAAAAAAAAAAAAAAAAAAAAAAAAAAAAAAAAAAAAAAAAAAAAAAAAAAAAAAAAAAAAAAAAAAAAAAAAAAAAAAAAAAAAAAAAAAAAAAAAAAAAAAAAAAAAAAAAAAAAAAAAAAAAAAAAAAAAAAAAAAAAAAAAAAAAAAAAAAAAAAAAAAAAAAAAAAAAAAAAAAAAAAAAAAAAAAAAAAAAAAAAAAAAAAAAAAAAAAAAAAAAAAAAAAAAAAAAAAAAAAAAAAAAAAAAAAAAAAAAAAAAAAAAAAAAAAAAAAAAAAAAAAAAAAAAAAAAAAAAAAAAAAAAAAAAAAAAAAAAAAAAAAAAAAAAAAAAAAAAAAAAAAAAAAAAAAAAAAAAAAAAAAAAAAAAAAAAAAAAAAAAAAAAAAAAAAAAAAAAAAAAAAAAAAAAAAAAAAAAAAAAAAAAAAAAAAAAAAAAAAAAAAAAAAAAAAAAAAAAAAAAAAAAAAAAAAAAAAAAAAAAAAAAAAAAAAAAAAAAAAAAAAAAAAAAAAAAAAAAAAAAAAAAAAAAAAAAAAAAAAAAAAAAAAAAAAAAAAAAAAAAAAAAAAAAAAAAAAAAAAAAAAAAAAAAAAAAAAAAAAAAAAAAAAAAAAAAAAAAAAAAAAAAAAAAAAAAAAAAAAAAAAAAAAAAAAAAAAAAAAAAAAAAAAAAAAAAAAAAAAAAAAAAAAAAAAAAAAAAAAAAAAAAAAAAAAAAAAAAAAAAAAAAAAAAAAAAAAAAAAAAAAAAAAAAAAAAAAAAAAAAAAAAAAAAAAAAAAAAAAAAAAAAAAAAAAAAAAAAAAAAAAAAAAAAAAAAAAAAAAAAAAAAAAAAAAAAAAAAAAAAAAAAAAAAAAAAAAAAAAAAAAAAAAAAAAAAAAAAAAAAAAAAAAAAAAAAAAAAAAAAAAAAAAAAAAAAAAAAAAAAAAAAAAAAAAAAAAAAAAAAAAAAAAAAAAAAAAAAAAAAAAAAAAAAAAAAAAAAAAAAAAAAAAAAAAAAAAAAAAAAAAAAAAAAAAAAAAAAAAAAAAAAAAAAAAAAAAAAAAAAAAAAAAAAAAAAAAAAAAAAAAAAAAAAAAAAAAAAAAAAAAAAAAAAAAAAAAAAAAAAAAAAAAAAAAAAAAAAAAAAAAAAAAAAAAAAAAAAAAAAAAAAAAAAAAAAAAAAAAAAAAAAAAAAAAAAAAAAAAAAAAAAAAAAAAAAAAAAAAAAAAAAAAAAAAAAAAAAAAAAAAAAAAAAAAAAAAAAAAAAAAAAAAAAAAAAAAAAAAAAAAAAAAAAAAAAAAAAAAAAAAAAAAAAAAAAAAAAAAAAAAAAAAAAAAAAAAAAAAAAAAAAAAAAAAAAAAAAAAAAAAAAAAAAAAAAAAAAAAAAAAAAAAAAAAAAAAAAAAAAAAAAAAAAAAAAAAAAAAAAAAAAAAAAAAAAAAAAAAAAAAAAAAAAAAAAAAAAAAAAAAAAAAAAAAAAAAAAAAAAAAAAAAAAAAAAAAAAAAAAAAAAAAAAAAAAAAAAAAAAAAAAAAAAAAAAAAAAAAAAAAAAAAAAAAAAAAAAAAAAAAAAAAAAAAAAAAAAAAAAAAAAAAAAAAAAAAAAAAAAAAAAAAAAAAAAAAAAAAAAAAAAAAAAAAAAAAAAAAAAAAAAAAAAAAAAAAAAAAAAAAAAAAAAAAAAAAAAAAAAAAAAAAAAAAAAAAAAAAAAAAAAAAAAAAAAAAAAAAAAAAAAAAAAAAAAAAAAAAAAAAAAAAAAAAAAAAAAAAAAAAAAAAAAAAAAAAAAAAAAAAAAAAAAAAAAAAAAAAAAAAAAAAAAAAAAAAAAAAAAAAAAAAAAAAAAAAAAAAAAAAAAAAAAAAAAAAAAAAAAAAAAAAAAAAAAAAAAAAAAAAAAAAAAAAAAAAAAAAAAAAAAAAAAAAAAAAAAAAAAAAAAAAAAAAAAAAAAAAAAAAAAAAAAAAAAAAAAAAAAAAAAAAAAAAAAAAAAAAAAAAAAAAAAAAAAAAAAAAAAAAAAAAAAAAAAAAAAAAAAAAAAAAAAAAAAAAAAAAAAAAAAAAAAAAAAAAAAAAAAAAAAAAAAAAAAAAAAAAAAAAAAAAAAAAAAAAAAAAAAAAAAAAAAAAAAAAAAAAAAAAAAAAAAAAAAAAAAAAAAAAAAAAAAAAAAAAAAAAAAAAAAAAAAAAAAAAAAAAAAAAAAAAAAAAAAAAAAAAAAAAAAAAAAAAAAAAAAAAAAAAAAAAAAAAAAAAAAAAAAAAAAAAAAAAAAAAAAAAAAAAAAAAAAAAAAAAAAAAAAAAAAAAAAAAAAAAAAAAAAAAAAAAAAAAAAAAAAAAAAAAAAAAAAAAAAAAAAAAAAAAAAAAAAAAAAAAAAAAAAAAAAAAAAAAAAAAAAAAAAAAAAAAAAAAAAAAAAAAAAAAAAAAAAAAAAAAAAAAAAAAAAAAAAAAAAAAAAAAAAAAAAAAAAAAAAAAAAAAAAAAAAAAAAAAAAAAAAAAAAAAAAAAAAAAAAAAAAAAAAAAAAAAAAAAAAAAAAAAAAAAAAAAAAAAAAAAAAAAAAAAAAAAAAAAAAAAAAAAAAAAAAAAAAAAAAAAAAAAAAAAAAAAAAAAAAAAAAAAAAAAAAAAAAAAAAAAAAAAAAAAAAAAAAAAAAAAAAAAAAAAAAAAAAAAAAAAAAAAAAAAAAAAAAAAAAAAAAAAAAAAAAAAAAAAAAAAAAAAAAAAAAAAAAAAAAAAAAAAAAAAAAAAAAAAAAAAAAAAAAAAAAAAAAAAAAAAAAAAAAAAAAAAAAAAAAAAAAAAAAAAAAAAAAAAAAAAAAAAAAAAAAAAAAAAAAAAAAAAAAAAAAAAAAAAAAAAAAAAAAAAAAAAAAAAAAAAAAAAAAAAAAAAAAAAAAAAAAAAAAAAAAAAAAAAAAAAAAAAAAAAAAAAAAAAAAAAAAAAAAAAAAAAAAAAAAAAAAAAAAAAAAAAAAAAAAAAAAAAAAAAAAAAAAAAAAAAAAAAAAAAAAAAAAAAAAAAAAAAAAAAAAAAAAAAAAAAAAAAAAAAAAAAAAAAAAAAAAAAAAAAAAAAAAAAAAAAAAAAAAAAAAAAAAAAAAAAAAAAAAAAAAAAAAAAAAAAAAAAAAAAAAAAAAAAAAAAAAAAAAAAAAAAAAAAAAAAAAAAAAAAAAAAAAAAAAAAAAAAAAAAAAAAAAAAAAAAAAAAAAAAAAAAAAAAAAAAAAAAAAAAAAAAAAAAAAAAAAAAAAAAAAAAAAAAAAAAAAAAAAAAAAAAAAAAAAAAAAAAAAAAAAAAAAAAAAAAAAAAAAAAAAAAAAAAAAAAAAAAAAAAAAAAAAAAAAAAAAAAAAAAAAAAAAAAAAAAAAAAAAAAAAAAAAAAAAAAAAAAAAAAAAAAAAAAAAAAAAAAAAAAAAAAAAAAAAAAAAAAAAAAAAAAAAAAAAAAAAAAAAAAAAAAAAAAAAAAAAAAAAAAAAAAAAAAAAAAAAAAAAAAAAAAAAAAAAAAAAAAAAAAAAAAAAAAAAAAAAAAAAAAAAAAAAAAAAAAAAAAAAAAAAAAAAAAAAAAAAAAAAAAAAAAAAAAAAAAAAAAAAAAAAAAAAAAAAAAAAAAAAAAAAAAAAAAAAAAAAAAAAAAAAAAAAAAAAAAAAAAAAAAAAAAAAAAAAAAAAAAAAAAAAAAAAAAAAAAAAAAAAAAAAAAAAAAAAAAAAAAAAAAAAAAAAAAAAAAAAAAAAAAAAAAAAAAAAAAAAAAAAAAAAAAAAAAAAAAAAAAAAAAAAAAAAAAAAAAAAAAAAAAAAAAAAAAAAAAAAAAAAAAAAAAAAAAAAAAAAAAAAAAAAAAAAAAAAAAAAAAAAAAAAAAAAAAAAAAAAAAAAAAAAAAAAAAAAAAAAAAAAAAAAAAAAAAAAAAAAAAAAAAAAAAAAAAAAAAAAAAAAAAAAAAAAAAAAAAAAAAAAAAAAAAAAAAAAAAAAAAAAAAAAAAAAAAAAAAAAAAAAAAAAAAAAAAAAAAAAAAAAAAAAAAAAAAAAAAAAAAAAAAAAAAAAAAAAAAAAAAAAAAAAAAAAAAAAAAAAAAAAAAAAAAAAAAAAAAAAAAAAAAAAAAAAAAAAAAAAAAAAAAAAAAAAAAAAAAAAAAAAAAAAAAAAAAAAAAAAAAAAAAAAAAAAAAAAAAAAAAAAAAAAAAAAAAAAAAAAAAAAAAAAAAAAAAAAAAAAAAAAAAAAAAAAAAAAAAAAAAAAAAAAAAAAAAAAAAAAAAAAAAAAAAAAAAAAAAAAAAAAAAAAAAAAAAAAAAAAAAAAAAAAAAAAAAAAAAAAAAAAAAAAAAAAAAAAAAAAAAAAAAAAAAAAAAAAAAAAAAAAAAAAAAAAAAAAAAAAAAAAAAAAAAAAAAAAAAAAAAAAAAAAAAAAAAAAAAAAAAAAAAAAAAAAAAAAAAAAAAAAAAAAAAAAAAAAAAAAAAAAAAAAAAAAAAAAAAAAAAAAAAAAAAAAAAAAAAAAAAAAAAAAAAAAAAAAAAAAAAAAAAAAAAAAAAAAAAAAAAAAAAAAAAAAAAAAAAAAAAAAAAAAAAAAAAAAAAAAAAAAAAAAAAAAAAAAAAAAAAAAAAAAAAAAAAAAAAAAAAAAAAAAAAAAAAAAAAAAAAAAAAAAAAAAAAAAAAAAAAAAAAAAAAAAAAAAAAAAAAAAAAAAAAAAAAAAAAAAAAAAAAAAAAAAAAAAAAAAAAAAAAAAAAAAAAAAAAAAAAAAAAAAAAAAAAAAAAAAAAAAAAAAAAAAAAAAAAAAAAAAAAAAAAAAAAAAAAAAAAAAAAAAAAAAAAAAAAAAAAAAAAAAAAAAAAAAAAAAAAAAAAAAAAAAAAAAAAAAAAAAAAAAAAAAAAAAAAAAAAAAAAAAAAAAAAAAAAAAAAAAAAAAAAAAAAAAAAAAAAAAAAAAAAAAAAAAAAAAAAAAAAAAAAAAAAAAAAAAAAAAAAAAAAAAAAAAAAAAAAAAAAAAAAAAAAAAAAAAAAAAAAAAAAAAAAAAAAAAAAAAAAAAAAAAAAAAAAAAAAAAAAAAAAAAAAAAAAAAAAAAAAAAAAAAAAAAAAAAAAAAAAAAAAAAAAAAAAAAAAAAAAAAAAAAAAAAAAAAAAAAAAAAAAAAAAAAAAAAAAAAAAAAAAAAAAAAAAAAAAAAAAAAAAAAAAAAAAAAAAAAAAAAAAAAAAAAAAAAAAAAAAAAAAAAAAAAAAAAAAAAAAAAAAAAAAAAAAAAAAAAAAAAAAAAAAAAAAAAAAAAAAAAAAAAAAAAAAAAAAAAAAAAAAAAAAAAAAAAAAAAAAAAAAAAAAAAAAAAAAAAAAAAAAAAAAAAAAAAAAAAAAAAAAAAAAAAAAAAAAAAAAAAAAAAAAAAAAAAAAAAAAAAAAAAAAAAAAAAAAAAAAAAAAAAAAAAAAAAAAAAAAAAAAAAAAAAAAAAAAAAAAAAAAAAAAAAAAAAAAAAAAAAAAAAAAAAAAAAAAAAAAAAAAAAAAAAAAAAAAAAAAAAAAAAAAAAAAAAAAAAAAAAAAAAAAAAAAAAAAAAAAAAAAAAAAAAAAAAAAAAAAAAAAAAAAAAAAAAAAAAAAAAAAAAAAAAAAAAAAAAAAAAAAAAAAAAAAAAAAAAAAAAAAAAAAAAAAAAAAAAAAAAAAAAAAAAAAAAAAAAAAAAAAAAAAAAAAAAAAAAAAAAAAAAAAAAAAAAAAAAAAAAAAAAAAAAAAAAAAAAAAAAAAAAAAAAAAAAAAAAAAAAAAAAAAAAAAAAAAAAAAAAAAAAAAAAAAAAAAAAAAAAAAAAAAAAAAAAAAAAAAAAAAAAAAAAAAAAAAAAAAAAAAAAAAAAAAAAAAAAAAAAAAAAAAAAAAAAAAAAAAAAAAAAAAAAAAAAAAAAAAAAAAAAAAAAAAAAAAAAAAAAAAAAAAAAAAAAAAAAAAAAAAAAAAAAAAAAAAAAAAAAAAAAAAAAAAAAAAAAAAAAAAAAAAAAAAAAAAAAAAAAAAAAAAAAAAAAAAAAAAAAAAAAAAAAAAAAAAAAAAAAAAAAAAAAAAAAAAAAAAAAAAAAAAAAAAAAAAAAAAAAAAAAAAAAAAAAAAAAAAAAAAAAAAAAAAAAAAAAAAAAAAAAAAAAAAAAAAAAAAAAAAAAAAAAAAAAAAAAAAAAAAAAAAAAAAAAAAAAAAAAAAAAAAAAAAAAAAAAAAAAAAAAAAAAAAAAAAAAAAAAAAAAAAAAAAAAAAAAAAAAAAAAAAAAAAAAAAAAAAAAAAAAAAAAAAAAAAAAAAAAAAAAAAAAAAAAAAAAAAAAAAAAAAAAAAAAAAAAAAAAAAAAAAAAAAAAAAAAAAAAAAAAAAAAAAAAAAAAAAAAAAAAAAAAAAAAAAAAAAAAAAAAAAAAAAAAAAAAAAAAAAAAAAAAAAAAAAAAAAAAAAAAAAAAAAAAAAAAAAAAAAAAAAAAAAAAAAAAAAAAAAAAAAAAAAAAAAAAAAAAAAAAAAAAAAAAAAAAAAAAAAAAAAAAAAAAAAAAAAAAAAAAAAAAAAAAAAAAAAAAAAAAAAAAAAAAAAAAAAAAAAAAAAAAAAAAAAAAAAAAAAAAAAAAAAAAAAAAAAAAAAAAAAAAAAAAAAAAAAAAAAAAAAAAAAAAAAAAAAAAAAAAAAAAAAAAAAAAAAAAAAAAAAAAAAAAAAAAAAAAAAAAAAAAAAAAAAAAAAAAAAAAAAAAAAAAAAAAAAAAAAAAAAAAAAAAAAAAAAAAAAAAAAAAAAAAAAAAAAAAAAAAAAAAAAAAAAAAAAAAAAAAAAAAAAAAAAAAAAAAAAAAAAAAAAAAAAAAAAAAAAAAAAAAAAAAAAAAAAAAAAAAAAAAAAAAAAAAAAAAAAAAAAAAAAAAAAAAAAAAAAAAAAAAAAAAAAAAAAAAAAAAAAAAAAAAAAAAAAAAAAAAAAAAAAAAAAAAAAAAAAAAAAAAAAAAAAAAAAAAAAAAAAAAAAAAAAAAAAAAAAAAAAAAAAAAAAAAAAAAAAAAAAAAAAAAAAAAAAAAAAAAAAAAAAAAAAAAAAAAAAAAAAAAAAAAAAAAAAAAAAAAAAAAAAAAAAAAAAAAAAAAAAAAAAAAAAAAAAAAAAAAAAAAAAAAAAAAAAAAAAAAAAAAAAAAAAAAAAAAAAAAAAAAAAAAAAAAAAAAAAAAAAAAAAAAAAAAAAAAAAAAAAAAAAAAAAAAAAAAAAAAAAAAAAAAAAAAAAAAAAAAAAAAAAAAAAAAAAAAAAAAAAAAAAAAAAAAAAAAAAAAAAAAAAAAAAAAAAAAAAAAAAAAAAAAAAAAAAAAAAAAAAAAAAAAAAAAAAAAAAAAAAAAAAAAAAAAAAAAAAAAAAAAAAAAAAAAAAAAAAAAAAAAAAAAAAAAAAAAAAAAAAAAAAAAAAAAAAAAAAAAAAAAAAAAAAAAAAAAAAAAAAAAAAAAAAAAAAAAAAAAAAAAAAAAAAAAAAAAAAAAAAAAAAAAAAAAAAAAAAAAAAAAAAAAAAAAAAAAAAAAAAAAAAAAAAAAAAAAAAAAAAAAAAAAAAAAAAAAAAAAAAAAAAAAAAAAAAAAAAAAAAAAAAAAAAAAAAAAAAAAAAAAAAAAAAAAAAAAAAAAAAAAAAAAAAAAAAAAAAAAAAAAAAAAAAAAAAAAAAAAAAAAAAAAAAAAAAAAAAAAAAAAAAAAAAAAAAAAAAAAAAAAAAAAAAAAAAAAAAAAAAAAAAAAAAAAAAAAAAAAAAAAAAAAAAAAAAAAAAAAAAAAAAAAAAAAAAAAAAAAAAAAAAAAAAAAAAAAAAAAAAAAAAAAAAAAAAAAAAAAAAAAAAAAAAAAAAAAAAAAAAAAAAAAAAAAAAAAAAAAAAAAAAAAAAAAAAAAAAAAAAAAAAAAAAAAAAAAAAAAAAAAAAAAAAAAAAAAAAAAAAAAAAAAAAAAAAAAAAAAAAAAAAAAAAAAAAAAAAAAAAAAAAAAAAAAAAAAAAAAAAAAAAAAAAAAAAAAAAAAAAAAAAAAAAAAAAAAAAAAAAAAAAAAAAAAAAAAAAAAAAAAAAAAAAAAAAAAAAAAAAAAAAAAAAAAAAAAAAAAAAAAAAAAAAAAAAAAAAAAAAAAAAAAAAAAAAAAAAAAAAAAAAAAAAAAAAAAAAAAAAAAAAAAAAAAAAAAAAAAAAAAAAAAAAAAAAAAAAAAAAAAAAAAAAAAAAAAAAAAAAAAAAAAAAAAAAAAAAAAAAAAAAAAAAAAAAAAAAAAAAAAAAAAAAAAAAAAAAAAAAAAAAAAAAAAAAAAAAAAAAAAAAAAAAAAAAAAAAAAAAAAAAAAAAAAAAAAAAAAAAAAAAAAAAAAAAAAAAAAAAAAAAAAAAAAAAAAAAAAAAAAAAAAAAAAAAAAAAAAAAAAAAAAAAAAAAAAAAAAAAAAAAAAAAAAAAAAAAAAAAAAAAAAAAAAAAAAAAAAAAAAAAAAAAAAAAAAAAAAAAAAAAAAAAAAAAAAAAAAAAAAAAAAAAAAAAAAAAAAAAAAAAAAAAAAAAAAAAAAAAAAAAAAAAAAAAAAAAAAAAAAAAAAAAAAAAAAAAAAAAAAAAAAAAAAAAAAAAAAAAAAAAAAAAAAAAAAAAAAAAAAAAAAAAAAAAAAAAAAAAAAAAAAAAAAAAAAAAAAAAAAAAAAAAAAAAAAAAAAAAAAAAAAAAAAAAAAAAAAAAAAAAAAAAAAAAAAAAAAAAAAAAAAAAAAAAAAAAAAAAAAAAAAAAAAAAAAAAAAAAAAAAAAAAAAAAAAAAAAAAAAAAAAAAAAAAAAAAAAAAAAAAAAAAAAAAAAAAAAAAAAAAAAAAAAAAAAAAAAAAAAAAAAAAAAAAAAAAAAAAAAAAAAAAAAAAAAAAAAAAAAAAAAAAAAAAAAAAAAAAAAAAAAAAAAAAAAAAAAAAAAAAAAAAAAAAAAAAAAAAAAAAAAAAAAAAAAAAAAAAAAAAAAAAAAAAAAAAAAAAAAAAAAAAAAAAAAAAAAAAAAAAAAAAAAAAAAAAAAAAAAAAAAAAAAAAAAAAAAAAAAAAAAAAAAAAAAAAAAAAAAAAAAAAAAAAAAAAAAAAAAAAAAAAAAAAAAAAAAAAAAAAAAAAAAAAAAAAAAAAAAAAAAAAAAAAAAAAAAAAAAAAAAAAAAAAAAAAAAAAAAAAAAAAAAAAAAAAAAAAAAAAAAAAAAAAAAAAAAAAAAAAAAAAAAAAAAAAAAAAAAAAAAAAAAAAAAAAAAAAAAAAAAAAAAAAAAAAAAAAAAAAAAAAAAAAAAAAAAAAAAAAAAAAAAAAAAAAAAAAAAAAAAAAAAAAAAAAAAAAAAAAAAAAAAAAAAAAAAAAAAAAAAAAAAAAAAAAAAAAAAAAAAAAAAAAAAAAAAAAAAAAAAAAAAAAAAAAAAAAAAAAAAAAAAAAAAAAAAAAAAAAAAAAAAAAAAAAAAAAAAAAAAAAAAAAAAAAAAAAAAAAAAAAAAAAAAAAAAAAAAAAAAAAAAAAAAAAAAAAAAAAAAAAAAAAAAAAAAAAAAAAAAAAAAAAAAAAAAAAAAAAAAAAAAAAAAAAAAAAAAAAAAAAAAAAAAAAAAAAAAAAAAAAAAAAAAAAAAAAAAAAAAAAAAAAAAAAAAAAAAAAAAAAAAAAAAAAAAAAAAAAAAAAAAAAAAAAAAAAAAAAAAAAAAAAAAAAAAAAAAAAAAAAAAAAAAAAAAAAAAAAAAAAAAAAAAAAAAAAAAAAAAAAAAAAAAAAAAAAAAAAAAAAAAAAAAAAAAAAAAAAAAAAAAAAAAAAAAAAAAAAAAAAAAAAAAAAAAAAAAAAAAAAAAAAAAAAAAAAAAAAAAAAAAAAAAAAAAAAAAAAAAAAAAAAAAAAAAAAAAAAAAAAAAAAAAAAAAAAAAAAAAAAAAAAAAAAAAAAAAAAAAAAAAAAAAAAAAAAAAAAAAAAAAAAAAAAAAAAAAAAAAAAAAAAAAAAAAAAAAAAAAAAAAAAAAAAAAAAAAAAAAAAAAAAAAAAAAAAAAAAAAAAAAAAAAAAAAAAAAAAAAAAAAAAAAAAAAAAAAAAAAAAAAAAAAAAAAAAAAAAAAAAAAAAAAAAAAAAAAAAAAAAAAAAAAAAAAAAAAAAAAAAAAAAAAAAAAAAAAAAAAAAAAAAAAAAAAAAAAAAAAAAAAAAAAAAAAAAAAAAAAAAAAAAAAAAAAAAAAAAAAAAAAAAAAAAAAAAAAAAAAAAAAAAAAAAAAAAAAAAAAAAAAAAAAAAAAAAAAAAAAAAAAAAAAAAAAAAAAAAAAAAAAAAAAAAAAAAAAAAAAAAAAAAAAAAAAAAAAAAAAAAAAAAAAAAAAAAAAAAAAAAAAAAAAAAAAAAAAAAAAAAAAAAAAAAAAAAAAAAAAAAAAAAAAAAAAAAAAAAAAAAAAAAAAAAAAAAAAAAAAAAAAAAAAAAAAAAAAAAAAAAAAAAAAAAAAAAAAAAAAAAAAAAAAAAAAAAAAAAAAAAAAAAAAAAAAAAAAAAAAAAAAAAAAAAAAAAAAAAAAAAAAAAAAAAAAAAAAAAAAAAAAAAAAAAAAAAAAAAAAAAAAAAAAAAAAAAAAAAAAAAAAAAAAAAAAAAAAAAAAAAAAAAAAAAAAAAAAAAAAAAAAAAAAAAAAAAAAAAAAAAAAAAAAAAAAAAAAAAAAAAAAAAAAAAAAAAAAAAAAAAAAAAAAAAAAAAAAAAAAAAAAAAAAAAAAAAAAAAAAAAAAAAAAAAAAAAAAAAAAAAAAAAAAAAAAAAAAAAAAAAAAAAAAAAAAAAAAAAAAAAAAAAAAAAAAAAAAAAAAAAAAAAAAAAAAAAAAAAAAAAAAAAAAAAAAAAAAAAAAAAAAAAAAAAAAAAAAAAAAAAAAAAAAAAAAAAAAAAAAAAAAAAAAAAAAAAAAAAAAAAAAAAAAAAAAAAAAAAAAAAAAAAAAAAAAAAAAAAAAAAAAAAAAAAAAAAAAAAAAAAAAAAAAAAAAAAAAAAAAAAAAAAAAAAAAAAAAAAAAAAAAAAAAAAAAAAAAAAAAAAAAAAAAAAAAAAAAAAAAAAAAAAAAAAAAAAAAAAAAAAAAAAAAAAAAAAAAAAAAAAAAAAAAAAAAAAAAAAAAAAAAAAAAAAAAAAAAAAAAAAAAAAAAAAAAAAAAAAAAAAAAAAAAAAAAAAAAAAAAAAAAAAAAAAAAAAAAAAAAAAAAAAAAAAAAAAAAAAAAAAAAAAAAAAAAAAAAAAAAAAAAAAAAAAAAAAAAAAAAAAAAAAAAAAAAAAAAAAAAAAAAAAAAAAAAAAAAAAAAAAAAAAAAAAAAAAAAAAAAAAAAAAAAAAAAAAAAAAAAAAAAAAAAAAAAAAAAAAAAAAAAAAAAAAAAAAAAAAAAAAAAAAAAAAAAAAAAAAAAAAAAAAAAAAAAAAAAAAAAAAAAAAAAAAAAAAAAAAAAAAAAAAAAAAAAAAAAAAAAAAAAAAAAAAAAAAAAAAAAAAAAAAAAAAAAAAAAAAAAAAAAAAAAAAAAAAAAAAAAAAAAAAAAAAAAAAAAAAAAAAAAAAAAAAAAAAAAAAAAAAAAAAAAAAAAAAAAAAAAAAAAAAAAAAAAAAAAAAAAAAAAAAAAAAAAAAAAAAAAAAAAAAAAAAAAAAAAAAAAAAAAAAAAAAAAAAAAAAAAAAAAAAAAAAAAAAAAAAAAAAAAAAAAAAAAAAAAAAAAAAAAAAAAAAAAAAAAAAAAAAAAAAAAAAAAAAAAAAAAAAAAAAAAAAAAAAAAAAAAAAAAAAAAAAAAAAAAAAAAAAAAAAAAAAAAAAAAAAAAAAAAAAAAAAAAAAAAAAAAAAAAAAAAAAAAAAAAAAAAAAAAAAAAAAAAAAAAAAAAAAAAAAAAAAAAAAAAAAAAAAAAAAAAAAAAAAAAAAAAAAAAAAAAAAAAAAAAAAAAAAAAAAAAAAAAAAAAAAAAAAAAAAAAAAAAAAAAAAAAAAAAAAAAAAAAAAAAAAAAAAAAAAAAAAAAAAAAAAAAAAAAAAAAAAAAAAAAAAAAAAAAAAAAAAAAAAAAAAAAAAAAAAAAAAAAAAAAAAAAAAAAAAAAAAAAAAAAAAAAAAAAAAAAAAAAAAAAAAAAAAAAAAAAAAAAAAAAAAAAAAAAAAAAAAAAAAAAAAAAAAAAAAAAAAAAAAAAAAAAAAAAAAAAAAAAAAAAAAAAAAAAAAAAAAAAAAAAAAAAAAAAAAAAAAAAAAAAAAAAAAAAAAAAAAAAAAAAAAAAAAAAAAAAAAAAAAAAAAAAAAAAAAAAAAAAAAAAAAAAAAAAAAAAAAAAAAAAAAAAAAAAAAAAAAAAAAAAAAAAAAAAAAAAAAAAAAAAAAAAAAAAAAAAAAAAAAAAAAAAAAAAAAAAAAAAAAAAAAAAAAAAAAAAAAAAAAAAAAAAAAAAAAAAAAAAAAAAAAAAAAAAAAAAAAAAAAAAAAAAAAAAAAAAAAAAAAAAAAAAAAAAAAAAAAAAAAAAAAAAAAAAAAAAAAAAAAAAAAAAAAAAAAAAAAAAAAAAAAAAAAAAAAAAAAAAAAAAAAAAAAAAAAAAAAAAAAAAAAAAAAAAAAAAAAAAAAAAAAAAAAAAAAAAAAAAAAAAAAAAAAAAAAAAAAAAAAAAAAAAAAAAAAAAAAAAAAAAAAAAAAAAAAAAAAAAAAAAAAAAAAAAAAAAAAAAAAAAAAAAAAAAAAAAAAAAAAAAAAAAAAAAAAAAAAAAAAAAAAAAAAAAAAAAAAAAAAAAAAAAAAAAAAAAAAAAAAAAAAAAAAAAAAAAAAAAAAAAAAAAAAAAAAAAAAAAAAAAAAAAAAAAAAAAAAAAAAAAAAAAAAAAAAAAAAAAAAAAAAAAAAAAAAAAAAAAAAAAAAAAAAAAAAAAAAAAAAAAAAAAAAAAAAAAAAAAAAAAAAAAAAAAAAAAAAAAAAAAAAAAAAAAAAAAAAAAAAAAAAAAAAAAAAAAAAAAAAAAAAAAAAAAAAAAAAAAAAAAAAAAAAAAAAAAAAAAAAAAAAAAAAAAAAAAAAAAAAAAAAAAAAAAAAAAAAAAAAAAAAAAAAAAAAAAAAAAAAAAAAAAAAAAAAAAAAAAAAAAAAAAAAAAAAAAAAAAAAAAAAAAAAAAAAAAAAAAAAAAAAAAAAAAAAAAAAAAAAAAAAAAAAAAAAAAAAAAAAAAAAAAAAAAAAAAAAAAAAAAAAAAAAAAAAAAAAAAAAAAAAAAAAAAAAAAAAAAAAAAAAAAAAAAAAAAAAAAAAAAAAAAAAAAAAAAAAAAAAAAAAAAAAAAAAAAAAAAAAAAAAAAAAAAAAAAAAAAAAAAAAAAAAAAAAAAAAAAAAAAAAAAAAAAAAAAAAAAAAAAAAAAAAAAAAAAAAAAAAAAAAAAAAAAAAAAAAAAAAAAAAAAAAAAAAAAAAAAAAAAAAAAAAAAAAAAAAAAAAAAAAAAAAAAAAAAAAAAAAAAAAAAAAAAAAAAAAAAAAAAAAAAAAAAAAAAAAAAAAAAAAAAAAAAAAAAAAAAAAAAAAAAAAAAAAAAAAAAAAAAAAAAAAAAAAAAAAAAAAAAAAAAAAAAAAAAAAAAAAAAAAAAAAAAAAAAAAAAAAAAAAAAAAAAAAAAAAAAAAAAAAAAAAAAAAAAAAAAAAAAAAAAAAAAAAAAAAAAAAAAAAAAAAAAAAAAAAAAAAAAAAAAAAAAAAAAAAAAAAAAAAAAAAAAAAAAAAAAAAAAAAAAAAAAAAAAAAAAAAAAAAAAAAAAAAAAAAAAAAAAAAAAAAAAAAAAAAAAAAAAAAAAAAAAAAAAAAAAAAAAAAAAAAAAAAAAAAAAAAAAAAAAAAAAAAAAAAAAAAAAAAAAAAAAAAAAAAAAAAAAAAAAAAAAAAAAAAAAAAAAAAAAAAAAAAAAAAAAAAAAAAAAAAAAAAAAAAAAAAAAAAAAAAAAAAAAAAAAAAAAAAAAAAAAAAAAAAAAAAAAAAAAAAAAAAAAAAAAAAAAAAAAAAAAAAAAAAAAAAAAAAAAAAAAAAAAAAAAAAAAAAAAAAAAAAAAAAAAAAAAAAAAAAAAAAAAAAAAAAAAAAAAAAAAAAAAAAAAAAAAAAAAAAAAAAAAAAAAAAAAAAAAAAAAAAAAAAAAAAAAAAAAAAAAAAAAAAAAAAAAAAAAAAAAAAAAAAAAAAAAAAAAAAAAAAAAAAAAAAAAAAAAAAAAAAAAAAAAAAAAAAAAAAAAAAAAAAAAAAAAAAAAAAAAAAAAAAAAAAAAAAAAAAAAAAAAAAAAAAAAAAAAAAAAAAAAAAAAAAAAAAAAAAAAAAAAAAAAAAAAAAAAAAAAAAAAAAAAAAAAAAAAAAAAAAAAAAAAAAAAAAAAAAAAAAAAAAAAAAAAAAAAAAAAAAAAAAAAAAAAAAAAAAAAAAAAAAAAAAAAAAAAAAAAAAAAAAAAAAAAAAAAAAAAAAAAAAAAAAAAAAAAAAAAAAAAAAAAAAAAAAAAAAAAAAAAAAAAAAAAAAAAAAAAAAAAAAAAAAAAAAAAAAAAAAAAAAAAAAAAAAAAAAAAAAAAAAAAAAAAAAAAAAAAAAAAAAAAAAAAAAAAAAAAAAAAAAAAAAAAAAAAAAAAAAAAAAAAAAAAAAAAAAAAAAAAAAAAAAAAAAAAAAAAAAAAAAAAAAAAAAAAAAAAAAAAAAAAAAAAAAAAAAAAAAAAAAAAAAAAAAAAAAAAAAAAAAAAAAAAAAAAAAAAAAAAAAAAAAAAAAAAAAAAAAAAAAAAAAAAAAAAAAAAAAAAAAAAAAAAAAAAAAAAAAAAAAAAAAAAAAAAAAAAAAAAAAAAAAAAAAAAAAAAAAAAAAAAAAAAAAAAAAAAAAAAAAAAAAAAAAAAAAAAAAAAAAAAAAAAAAAAAAAAAAAAAAAAAAAAAAAAAAAAAAAAAAAAAAAAAAAAAAAAAAAAAAAAAAAAAAAAAAAAAAAAAAAAAAAAAAAAAAAAAAAAAAAAAAAAAAAAAAAAAAAAAAAAAAAAAAAAAAAAAAAAAAAAAAAAAAAAAAAAAAAAAAAAAAAAAAAAAAAAAAAAAAAAAAAAAAAAAAAAAAAAAAAAAAAAAAAAAAAAAAAAAAAAAAAAAAAAAAAAAAAAAAAAAAAAAAAAAAAAAAAAAAAAAAAAAAAAAAAAAAAAAAAAAAAAAAAAAAAAAAAAAAAAAAAAAAAAAAAAAAAAAAAAAAAAAAAAAAAAAAAAAAAAAAAAAAAAAAAAAAAAAAAAAAAAAAAAAAAAAAAAAAAAAAAAAAAAAAAAAAAAAAAAAAAAAAAAAAAAAAAAAAAAAAAAAAAAAAAAAAAAAAAAAAAAAAAAAAAAAAAAAAAAAAAAAAAAAAAAAAAAAAAAAAAAAAAAAAAAAAAAAAAAAAAAAAAAAAAAAAAAAAAAAAAAAAAAAAAAAAAAAAAAAAAAAAAAAAAAAAAAAAAAAAAAAAAAAAAAAAAAAAAAAAAAAAAAAAAAAAAAAAAAAAAAAAAAAAAAAAAAAAAAAAAAAAAAAAAAAAAAAAAAAAAAAAAAAAAAAAAAAAAAAAAAAAAAAAAAAAAAAAAAAAAAAAAAAAAAAAAAAAAAAAAAAAAAAAAAAAAAAAAAAAAAAAAAAAAAAAAAAAAAAAAAAAAAAAAAAAAAAAAAAAAAAAAAAAAAAAAAAAAAAAAAAAAAAAAAAAAAAAAAAAAAAAAAAAAAAAAAAAAAAAAAAAAAAAAAAAAAAAAAAAAAAAAAAAAAAAAAAAAAAAAAAAAAAAAAAAAAAAAAAAAAAAAAAAAAAAAAAAAAAAAAAAAAAAAAAAAAAAAAAAAAAAAAAAAAAAAAAAAAAAAAAAAAAAAAAAAAAAAAAAAAAAAAAAAAAAAAAAAAAAAAAAAAAAAAAAAAAAAAAAAAAAAAAAAAAAAAAAAAAAAAAAAAAAAAAAAAAAAAAAAAAAAAAAAAAAAAAAAAAAAAAAAAAAAAAAAAAAAAAAAAAAAAAAAAAAAAAAAAAAAAAAAAAAAAAAAAAAAAAAAAAAAAAAAAAAAAAAAAAAAAAAAAAAAAAAAAAAAAAAAAAAAAAAAAAAAAAAAAAAAAAAAAAAAAAAAAAAAAAAAAAAAAAAAAAAAAAAAAAAAAAAAAAAAAAAAAAAAAAAAAAAAAAAAAAAAAAAAAAAAAAAAAAAAAAAAAAAAAAAAAAAAAAAAAAAAAAAAAAAAAAAAAAAAAAAAAAAAAAAAAAAAAAAAAAAAAAAAAAAAAAAAAAAAAAAAAAAAAAAAAAAAAAAAAAAAAAAAAAAAAAAAAAAAAAAAAAAAAAAAAAAAAAAAAAAAAAAAAAAAAAAAAAAAAAAAAAAAAAAAAAAAAAAAAAAAAAAAAAAAAAAAAAAAAAAAAAAAAAAAAAAAAAAAAAAAAAAAAAAAAAAAAAAAAAAAAAAAAAAAAAAAAAAAAAAAAAAAAAAAAAAAAAAAAAAAAAAAAAAAAAAAAAAAAAAAAAAAAAAAAAAAAAAAAAAAAAAAAAAAAAAAAAAAAAAAAAAAAAAAAAAAAAAAAAAAAAAAAAAAAAAAAAAAAAAAAAAAAAAAAAAAAAAAAAAAAAAAAAAAAAAAAAAAAAAAAAAAAAAAAAAAAAAAAAAAAAAAAAAAAAAAAAAAAAAAAAAAAAAAAAAAAAAAAAAAAAAAAAAAAAAAAAAAAAAAAAAAAAAAAAAAAAAAAAAAAAAAAAAAAAAAAAAAAAAAAAAAAAAAAAAAAAAAAAAAAAAAAAAAAAAAAAAAAAAAAAAAAAAAAAAAAAAAAAAAAAAAAAAAAAAAAAAAAAAAAAAAAAAAAAAAAAAAAAAAAAAAAAAAAAAAAAAAAAAAAAAAAAAAAAAAAAAAAAAAAAAAAAAAAAAAAAAAAAAAAAAAAAAAAAAAAAAAAAAAAAAAAAAAAAAAAAAAAAAAAAAAAAAAAAAAAAAAAAAAAAAAAAAAAAAAAAAAAAAAAAAAAAAAAAAAAAAAAAAAAAAAAAAAAAAAAAAAAAAAAAAAAAAAAAAAAAAAAAAAAAAAAAAAAAAAAAAAAAAAAAAAAAAAAAAAAAAAAAAAAAAAAAAAAAAAAAAAAAAAAAAAAAAAAAAAAAAAAAAAAAAAAAAAAAAAAAAAAAAAAAAAAAAAAAAAAAAAAAAAAAAAAAAAAAAAAAAAAAAAAAAAAAAAAAAAAAAAAAAAAAAAAAAAAAAAAAAAAAAAAAAAAAAAAAAAAAAAAAAAAAAAAAAAAAAAAAAAAAAAAAAAAAAAAAAAAAAAAAAAAAAAAAAAAAAAAAAAAAAAAAAAAAAAAAAAAAAAAAAAAAAAAAAAAAAAAAAAAAAAAAAAAAAAAAAAAAAAAAAAAAAAAAAAAAAAAAAAAAAAAAAAAAAAAAAAAAAAAAAAAAAAAAAAAAAAAAAAAAAAAAAAAAAAAAAAAAAAAAAAAAAAAAAAAAAAAAAAAAAAAAAAAAAAAAAAAAAAAAAAAAAAAAAAAAAAAAAAAAAAAAAAAAAAAAAAAAAAAAAAAAAAAAAAAAAAAAAAAAAAAAAAAAAAAAAAAAAAAAAAAAAAAAAAAAAAAAAAAAAAAAAAAAAAAAAAAAAAAAAAAAAAAAAAAAAAAAAAAAAAAAAAAAAAAAAAAAAAAAAAAAAAAAAAAAAAAAAAAAAAAAAAAAAAAAAAAAAAAAAAAAAAAAAAAAAAAAAAAAAAAAAAAAAAAAAAAAAAAAAAAAAAAAAAAAAAAAAAAAAAAAAAAAAAAAAAAAAAAAAAAAAAAAAAAAAAAAAAAAAAAAAAAAAAAAAAAAAAAAAAAAAAAAAAAAAAAAAAAAAAAAAAAAAAAAAAAAAAAAAAAAAAAAAAAAAAAAAAAAAAAAAAAAAAAAAAAAAAAAAAAAAAAAAAAAAAAAAAAAAAAAAAAAAAAAAAAAAAAAAAAAAAAAAAAAAAAAAAAAAAAAAAAAAAAAAAAAAAAAAAAAAAAAAAAAAAAAAAAAAAAAAAAAAAAAAAAAAAAAAAAAAAAAAAAAAAAAAAAAAAAAAAAAAAAAAAAAAAAAAAAAAAAAAAAAAAAAAAAAAAAAAAAAAAAAAAAAAAAAAAAAAAAAAAAAAAAAAAAAAAAAAAAAAAAAAAAAAAAAAAAAAAAAAAAAAAAAAAAAAAAAAAAAAAAAAAAAAAAAAAAAAAAAAAAAAAAAAAAAAAAAAAAAAAAAAAAAAAAAAAAAAAAAAAAAAAAAAAAAAAAAAAAAAAAAAAAAAAAAAAAAAAAAAAAAAAAAAAAAAAAAAAAAAAAAAAAAAAAAAAAAAAAAAAAAAAAAAAAAAAAAAAAAAAAAAAAAAAAAAAAAAAAAAAAAAAAAAAAAAAAAAAAAAAAAAAAAAAAAAAAAAAAAAAAAAAAAAAAAAAAAAAAAAAAAAAAAAAAAAAAAAAAAAAAAAAAAAAAAAAAAAAAAAAAAAAAAAAAAAAAAAAAAAAAAAAAAAAAAAAAAAAAAAAAAAAAAAAAAAAAAAAAAAAAAAAAAAAAAAAAAAAAAAAAAAAAAAAAAAAAAAAAAAAAAAAAAAAAAAAAAAAAAAAAAAAAAAAAAAAAAAAAAAAAAAAAAAAAAAAAAAAAAAAAAAAAAAAAAAAAAAAAAAAAAAAAAAAAAAAAAAAAAAAAAAAAAAAAAAAAAAAAAAAAAAAAAAAAAAAAAAAAAAAAAAAAAAAAAAAAAAAAAAAAAAAAAAAAAAAAAAAAAAAAAAAAAAAAAAAAAAAAAAAAAAAAAAAAAAAAAAAAAAAAAAAAAAAAAAAAAAAAAAAAAAAAAAAAAAAAAAAAAAAAAAAAAAAAAAAAAAAAAAAAAAAAAAAAAAAAAAAAAAAAAAAAAAAAAAAAAAAAAAAAAAAAAAAAAAAAAAAAAAAAAAAAAAAAAAAAAAAAAAAAAAAAAAAAAAAAAAAAAAAAAAAAAAAAAAAAAAAAAAAAAAAAAAAAAAAAAAAAAAAAAAAAAAAAAAAAAAAAAAAAAAAAAAAAAAAAAAAAAAAAAAAAAAAAAAAAAAAAAAAAAAAAAAAAAAAAAAAAAAAAAAAAAAAAAAAAAAAAAAAAAAAAAAAAAAAAAAAAAAAAAAAAAAAAAAAAAAAAAAAAAAAAAAAAAAAAAAAAAAAAAAAAAAAAAAAAAAAAAAAAAAAAAAAAAAAAAAAAAAAAAAAAAAAAAAAAAAAAAAAAAAAAAAAAAAAAAAAAAAAAAAAAAAAAAAAAAAAAAAAAAAAAAAAAAAAAAAAAAAAAAAAAAAAAAAAAAAAAAAAAAAAAAAAAAAAAAAAAAAAAAAAAAAAAAAAAAAAAAAAAAAAAAAAAAAAAAAAAAAAAAAAAAAAAAAAAAAAAAAAAAAAAAAAAAAAAAAAAAAAAAAAAAAAAAAAAAAAAAAAAAAAAAAAAAAAAAAAAAAAAAAAAAAAAAAAAAAAAAAAAAAAAAAAAAAAAAAAAAAAAAAAAAAAAAAAAAAAAAAAAAAAAAAAAAAAAAAAAAAAAAAAAAAAAAAAAAAAAAAAAAAAAAAAAAAAAAAAAAAAAAAAAAAAAAAAAAAAAAAAAAAAAAAAAAAAAAAAAAAAAAAAAAAAAAAAAAAAAAAAAAAAAAAAAAAAAAAAAAAAAAAAAAAAAAAAAAAAAAAAAAAAAAAAAAAAAAAAAAAAAAAAAAAAAAAAAAAAAAAAAAAAAAAAAAAAAAAAAAAAAAAAAAAAAAAAAAAAAAAAAAAAAAAAAAAAAAAAAAAAAAAAAAAAAAAAAAAAAAAAAAAAAAAAAAAAAAAAAAAAAAAAAAAAAAAAAAAAAAAAAAAAAAAAAAAAAAAAAAAAAAAAAAAAAAAAAAAAAAAAAAAAAAAAAAAAAAAAAAAAAAAAAAAAAAAAAAAAAAAAAAAAAAAAAAAAAAAAAAAAAAAAAAAAAAAAAAAAAAAAAAAAAAAAAAAAAAAAAAAAAAAAAAAAAAAAAAAAAAAAAAAAAAAAAAAAAAAAAAAAAAAAAAAAAAAAAAAAAAAAAAAAAAAAAAAAAAAAAAAAAAAAAAAAAAAAAAAAAAAAAAAAAAAAAAAAAAAAAAAAAAAAAAAAAAAAAAAAAAAAAAAAAAAAAAAAAAAAAAAAAAAAAAAAAAAAAAAAAAAAAAAAAAAAAAAAAAAAAAAAAAAAAAAAAAAAAAAAAAAAAAAAAAAAAAAAAAAAAAAAAAAAAAAAAAAAAAAAAAAAAAAAAAAAAAAAAAAAAAAAAAAAAAAAAAAAAAAAAAAAAAAAAAAAAAAAAAAAAAAAAAAAAAAAAAAAAAAAAAAAAAAAAAAAAAAAAAAAAAAAAAAAAAAAAAAAAAAAAAAAAAAAAAAAAAAAAAAAAAAAAAAAAAAAAAAAAAAAAAAAAAAAAAAAAAAAAAAAAAAAAAAAAAAAAAAAAAAAAAAAAAAAAAAAAAAAAAAAAAAAAAAAAAAAAAAAAAAAAAAAAAAAAAAAAAAAAAAAAAAAAAAAAAAAAAAAAAAAAAAAAAAAAAAAAAAAAAAAAAAAAAAAAAAAAAAAAAAAAAAAAAAAAAAAAAAAAAAAAAAAAAAAAAAAAAAAAAAAAAAAAAAAAAAAAAAAAAAAAAAAAAAAAAAAAAAAAAAAAAAAAAAAAAAAAAAAAAAAAAAAAAAAAAAAAAAAAAAAAAAAAAAAAAAAAAAAAAAAAAAAAAAAAAAAAAAAAAAAAAAAAAAAAAAAAAAAAAAAAAAAAAAAAAAAAAAAAAAAAAAAAAAAAAAAAAAAAAAAAAAAAAAAAAAAAAAAAAAAAAAAAAAAAAAAAAAAAAAAAAAAAAAAAAAAAAAAAAAAAAAAAAAAAAAAAAAAAAAAAAAAAAAAAAAAAAAAAAAAAAAAAAAAAAAAAAAAAAAAAAAAAAAAAAAAAAAAAAAAAAAAAAAAAAAAAAAAAAAAAAAAAAAAAAAAAAAAAAAAAAAAAAAAAAAAAAAAAAAAAAAAAAAAAAAAAAAAAAAAAAAAAAAAAAAAAAAAAAAAAAAAAAAAAAAAAAAAAAAAAAAAAAAAAAAAAAAAAAAAAAAAAAAAAAAAAAAAAAAAAAAAAAAAAAAAAAAAAAAAAAAAAAAAAAAAAAAAAAAAAAAAAAAAAAAAAAAAAAAAAAAAAAAAAAAAAAAAAAAAAAAAAAAAAAAAAAAAAAAAAAAAAAAAAAAAAAAAAAAAAAAAAAAAAAAAAAAAAAAAAAAAAAAAAAAAAAAAAAAAAAAAAAAAAAAAAAAAAAAAAAAAAAAAAAAAAAAAAAAAAAAAAAAAAAAAAAAAAAAAAAAAAAAAAAAAAAAAAAAAAAAAAAAAAAAAAAAAAAAAAAAAAAAAAAAAAAAAAAAAAAAAAAAAAAAAAAAAAAAAAAAAAAAAAAAAAAAAAAAAAAAAAAAAAAAAAAAAAAAAAAAAAAAAAAAAAAAAAAAAAAAAAAAAAAAAAAAAAAAAAAAAAAAAAAAAAAAAAAAAAAAAAAAAAAAAAAAAAAAAAAAAAAAAAAAAAAAAAAAAAAAAAAAAAAAAAAAAAAAAAAAAAAAAAAAAAAAAAAAAAAAAAAAAAAAAAAAAAAAAAAAAAAAAAAAAAAAAAAAAAAAAAAAAAAAAAAAAAAAAAAAAAAAAAAAAAAAAAAAAAAAAAAAAAAAAAAAAAAAAAAAAAAAAAAAAAAAAAAAAAAAAAAAAAAAAAAAAAAAAAAAAAAAAAAAAAAAAAAAAAAAAAAAAAAAAAAAAAAAAAAAAAAAAAAAAAAAAAAAAAAAAAAAAAAAAAAAAAAAAAAAAAAAAAAAAAAAAAAAAAAAAAAAAAAAAAAAAAAAAAAAAAAAAAAAAAAAAAAAAAAAAAAAAAAAAAAAAAAAAAAAAAAAAAAAAAAAAAAAAAAAAAAAAAAAAAAAAAAAAAAAAAAAAAAAAAAAAAAAAAAAAAAAAAAAAAAAAAAAAAAAAAAAAAAAAAAAAAAAAAAAAAAAAAAAAAAAAAAAAAAAAAAAAAAAAAAAAAAAAAAAAAAAAAAAAAAAAAAAAAAAAAAAAAAAAAAAAAAAAAAAAAAAAAAAAAAAAAAAAAAAAAAAAAAAAAAAAAAAAAAAAAAAAAAAAAAAAAAAAAAAAAAAAAAAAAAAAAAAAAAAAAAAAAAAAAAAAAAAAAAAAAAAAAAAAAAAAAAAAAAAAAAAAAAAAAAAAAAAAAAAAAAAAAAAAAAAAAAAAAAAAAAAAAAAAAAAAAAAAAAAAAAAAAAAAAAAAAAAAAAAAAAAAAAAAAAAAAAAAAAAAAAAAAAAAAAAAAAAAAAAAAAAAAAAAAAAAAAAAAAAAAAAAAAAAAAAAAAAAAAAAAAAAAAAAAAAAAAAAAAAAAAAAAAAAAAAAAAAAAAAAAAAAAAAAAAAAAAAAAAAAAAAAAAAAAAAAAAAAAAAAAAAAAAAAAAAAAAAAAAAAAAAAAAAAAAAAAAAAAAAAAAAAAAAAAAAAAAAAAAAAAAAAAAAAAAAAAAAAAAAAAAAAAAAAAAAAAAAAAAAAAAAAAAAAAAAAAAAAAAAAAAAAAAAAAAAAAAAAAAAAAAAAAAAAAAAAAAAAAAAAAAAAAAAAAAAAAAAAAAAAAAAAAAAAAAAAAAAAAAAAAAAAAAAAAAAAAAAAAAAAAAAAAAAAAAAAAAAAAAAAAAAAAAAAAAAAAAAAAAAAAAAAAAAAAAAAAAAAAAAAAAAAAAAAAAAAAAAAAAAAAAAAAAAAAAAAAAAAAAAAAAAAAAAAAAAAAAAAAAAAAAAAAAAAAAAAAAAAAAAAAAAAAAAAAAAAAAAAAAAAAAAAAAAAAAAAAAAAAAAAAAAAAAAAAAAAAAAAAAAAAAAAAAAAAAAAAAAAAAAAAAAAAAAAAAAAAAAAAAAAAAAAAAAAAAAAAAAAAAAAAAAAAAAAAAAAAAAAAAAAAAAAAAAAAAAAAAAAAAAAAAAAAAAAAAAAAAAAAAAAAAAAAAAAAAAAAAAAAAAAAAAAAAAAAAAAAAAAAAAAAAAAAAAAAAAAAAAAAAAAAAAAAAAAAAAAAAAAAAAAAAAAAAAAAAAAAAAAAAAAAAAAAAAAAAAAAAAAAAAAAAAAAAAAAAAAAAAAAAAAAAAAAAAAAAAAAAAAAAAAAAAAAAAAAAAAAAAAAAAAAAAAAAAAAAAAAAAAAAAAAAAAAAAAAAAAAAAAAAAAAAAAAAAAAAAAAAAAAAAAAAAAAAAAAAAAAAAAAAAAAAAAAAAAAAAAAAAAAAAAAAAAAAAAAAAAAAAAAAAAAAAAAAAAAAAAAAAAAAAAAAAAAAAAAAAAAAAAAAAAAAAAAAAAAAAAAAAAAAAAAAAAAAAAAAAAAAAAAAAAAAAAAAAAAAAAAAAAAAAAAAAAAAAAAAAAAAAAAAAAAAAAAAAAAAAAAAAAAAAAAAAAAAAAAAAAAAAAAAAAAAAAAAAAAAAAAAAAAAAAAAAAAAAAAAAAAAAAAAAAAAAAAAAAAAAAAAAAAAAAAAAAAAAAAAAAAAAAAAAAAAAAAAAAAAAAAAAAAAAAAAAAAAAAAAAAAAAAAAAAAAAAAAAAAAAAAAAAAAAAAAAAAAAAAAAAAAAAAAAAAAAAAAAAAAAAAAAAAAAAAAAAAAAAAAAAAAAAAAAAAAAAAAAAAAAAAAAAAAAAAAAAAAAAAAAAAAAAAAAAAAAAAAAAAAAAAAAAAAAAAAAAAAAAAAAAAAAAAAAAAAAAAAAAAAAAAAAAAAAAAAAAAAAAAAAAAAAAAAAAAAAAAAAAAAAAAAAAAAAAAAAAAAAAAAAAAAAAAAAAAAAAAAAAAAAAAAAAAAAAAAAAAAAAAAAAAAAAAAAAAAAAAAAAAAAAAAAAAAAAAAAAAAAAAAAAAAAAAAAAAAAAAAAAAAAAAAAAAAAAAAAAAAAAAAAAAAAAAAAAAAAAAAAAAAAAAAAAAAAAAAAAAAAAAAAAAAAAAAAAAAAAAAAAAAAAAAAAAAAAAAAAAAAAAAAAAAAAAAAAAAAAAAAAAAAAAAAAAAAAAAAAAAAAAAAAAAAAAAAAAAAAAAAAAAAAAAAAAAAAAAAAAAAAAAAAAAAAAAAAAAAAAAAAAAAAAAAAAAAAAAAAAAAAAAAAAAAAAAAAAAAAAAAAAAAAAAAAAAAAAAAAAAAAAAAAAAAAAAAAAAAAAAAAAAAAAAAAAAAAAAAAAAAAAAAAAAAAAAAAAAAAAAAAAAAAAAAAAAAAAAAAAAAAAAAAAAAAAAAAAAAAAAAAAAAAAAAAAAAAAAAAAAAAAAAAAAAAAAAAAAAAAAAAAAAAAAAAAAAAAAAAAAAAAAAAAAAAAAAAAAAAAAAAAAAAAAAAAAAAAAAAAAAAAAAAAAAAAAAAAAAAAAAAAAAAAAAAAAAAAAAAAAAAAAAAAAAAAAAAAAAAAAAAAAAAAAAAAAAAAAAAAAAAAAAAAAAAAAAAAAAAAAAAAAAAAAAAAAAAAAAAAAAAAAAAAAAAAAAAAAAAAAAAAAAAAAAAAAAAAAAAAAAAAAAAAAAAAAAAAAAAAAAAAAAAAAAAAAAAAAAAAAAAAAAAAAAAAAAAAAAAAAAAAAAAAAAAAAAAAAAAAAAAAAAAAAAAAAAAAAAAAAAAAAAAAAAAAAAAAAAAAAAAAAAAAAAAAAAAAAAAAAAAAAAAAAAAAAAAAAAAAAAAAAAAAAAAAAAAAAAAAAAAAAAAAAAAAAAAAAAAAAAAAAAAAAAAAAAAAAAAAAAAAAAAAAAAAAAAAAAAAAAAAAAAAAAAAAAAAAAAAAAAAAAAAAAAAAAAAAAAAAAAAAAAAAAAAAAAAAAAAAAAAAAAAAAAAAAAAAAAAAAAAAAAAAAAAAAAAAAAAAAAAAAAAAAAAAAAAAAAAAAAAAAAAAAAAAAAAAAAAAAAAAAAAAAAAAAAAAAAAAAAAAAAAAAAAAAAAAAAAAAAAAAAAAAAAAAAAAAAAAAAAAAAAAAAAAAAAAAAAAAAAAAAAAAAAAAAAAAAAAAAAAAAAAAAAAAAAAAAAAAAAAAAAAAAAAAAAAAAAAAAAAAAAAAAAAAAAAAAAAAAAAAAAAAAAAAAAAAAAAAAAAAAAAAAAAAAAAAAAAAAAAAAAAAAAAAAAAAAAAAAAAAAAAAAAAAAAAAAAAAAAAAAAAAAAAAAAAAAAAAAAAAAAAAAAAAAAAAAAAAAAAAAAAAAAAAAAAAAAAAAAAAAAAAAAAAAAAAAAAAAAAAAAAAAAAAAAAAAAAAAAAAAAAAAAAAAAAAAAAAAAAAAAAAAAAAAAAAAAAAAAAAAAAAAAAAAAAAAAAAAAAAAAAAAAAAAAAAAAAAAAAAAAAAAAAAAAAAAAAAAAAAAAAAAAAAAAAAAAAAAAAAAAAAAAAAAAAAAAAAAAAAAAAAAAAAAAAAAAAAAAAAAAAAAAAAAAAAAAAAAAAAAAAAAAAAAAAAAAAAAAAAAAAAAAAAAAAAAAAAAAAAAAAAAAAAAAAAAAAAAAAAAAAAAAAAAAAAAAAAAAAAAAAAAAAAAAAAAAAAAAAAAAAAAAAAAAAAAAAAAAAAAAAAAAAAAAAAAAAAAAAAAAAAAAAAAAAAAAAAAAAAAAAAAAAAAAAAAAAAAAAAAAAAAAAAAAAAAAAAAAAAAAAAAAAAAAAAAAAAAAAAAAAAAAAAAAAAAAAAAAAAAAAAAAAAAAAAAAAAAAAAAAAAAAAAAAAAAAAAAAAAAAAAAAAAAAAAAAAAAAAAAAAAAAAAAAAAAAAAAAAAAAAAAAAAAAAAAAAAAAAAAAAAAAAAAAAAAAAAAAAAAAAAAAAAAAAAAAAAAAAAAAAAAAAAAAAAAAAAAAAAAAAAAAAAAAAAAAAAAAAAAAAAAAAAAAAAAAAAAAAAAAAAAAAAAAAAAAAAAAAAAAAAAAAAAAAAAAAAAAAAAAAAAAAAAAAAAAAAAAAAAAAAAAAAAAAAAAAAAAAAAAAAAAAAAAAAAAAAAAAAAAAAAAAAAAAAAAAAAAAAAAAAAAAAAAAAAAAAAAAAAAAAAAAAAAAAAAAAAAAAAAAAAAAAAAAAAAAAAAAAAAAAAAAAAAAAAAAAAAAAAAAAAAAAAAAAAAAAAAAAAAAAAAAAAAAAAAAAAAAAAAAAAAAAAAAAAAAAAAAAAAAAAAAAAAAAAAAAAAAAAAAAAAAAAAAAAAAAAAAAAAAAAAAAAAAAAAAAAAAAAAAAAAAAAAAAAAAAAAAAAAAAAAAAAAAAAAAAAAAAAAAAAAAAAAAAAAAAAAAAAAAAAAAAAAAAAAAAAAAAAAAAAAAAAAAAAAAAAAAAAAAAAAAAAAAAAAAAAAAAAAAAAAAAAAAAAAAAAAAAAAAAAAAAAAAAAAAAAAAAAAAAAAAAAAAAAAAAAAAAAAAAAAAAAAAAAAAAAAAAAAAAAAAAAAAAAAAAAAAAAAAAAAAAAAAAAAAAAAAAAAAAAAAAAAAAAAAAAAAAAAAAAAAAAAAAAAAAAAAAAAAAAAAAAAAAAAAAAAAAAAAAAAAAAAAAAAAAAAAAAAAAAAAAAAAAAAAAAAAAAAAAAAAAAAAAAAAAAAAAAAAAAAAAAAAAAAAAAAAAAAAAAAAAAAAAAAAAAAAAAAAAAAAAAAAAAAAAAAAAAAAAAAAAAAAAAAAAAAAAAAAAAAAAAAAAAAAAAAAAAAAAAAAAAAAAAAAAAAAAAAAAAAAAAAAAAAAAAAAAAAAAAAAAAAAAAAAAAAAAAAAAAAAAAAAAAAAAAAAAAAAAAAAAAAAAAAAAAAAAAAAAAAAAAAAAAAAAAAAAAAAAAAAAAAAAAAAAAAAAAAAAAAAAAAAAAAAAAAAAAAAAAAAAAAAAAAAAAAAAAAAAAAAAAAAAAAAAAAAAAAAAAAAAAAAAAAAAAAAAAAAAAAAAAAAAAAAAAAAAAAAAAAAAAAAAAAAAAAAAAAAAAAAAAAAAAAAAAAAAAAAAAAAAAAAAAAAAAAAAAAAAAAAAAAAAAAAAAAAAAAAAAAAAAAAAAAAAAAAAAAAAAAAAAAAAAAAAAAAAAAAAAAAAAAAAAAAAAAAAAAAAAAAAAAAAAAAAAAAAAAAAAAAAAAAAAAAAAAAAAAAAAAAAAAAAAAAAAAAAAAAAAAAAAAAAAAAAAAAAAAAAAAAAAAAAAAAAAAAAAAAAAAAAAAAAAAAAAAAAAAAAAAAAAAAAAAAAAAAAAAAAAAAAAAAAAAAAAAAAAAAAAAAAAAAAAAAAAAAAAAAAAAAAAAAAAAAAAAAAAAAAAAAAAAAAAAAAAAAAAAAAAAAAAAAAAAAAAAAAAAAAAAAAAAAAAAAAAAAAAAAAAAAAAAAAAAAAAAAAAAAAAAAAAAAAAAAAAAAAAAAAAAAAAAAAAAAAAAAAAAAAAAAAAAAAAAAAAAAAAAAAAAAAAAAAAAAAAAAAAAAAAAAAAAAAAAAAAAAAAAAAAAAAAAAAAAAAAAAAAAAAAAAAAAAAAAAAAAAAAAAAAAAAAAAAAAAAAAAAAAAAAAAAAAAAAAAAAAAAAAAAAAAAAAAAAAAAAAAAAAAAAAAAAAAAAAAAAAAAAAAAAAAAAAAAAAAAAAAAAAAAAAAAAAAAAAAAAAAAAAAAAAAAAAAAAAAAAAAAAAAAAAAAAAAAAAAAAAAAAAAAAAAAAAAAAAAAAAAAAAAAAAAAAAAAAAAAAAAAAAAAAAAAAAAAAAAAAAAAAAAAAAAAAAAAAAAAAAAAAAAAAAAAAAAAAAAAAAAAAAAAAAAAAAAAAAAAAAAAAAAAAAAAAAAAAAAAAAAAAAAAAAAAAAAAAAAAAAAAAAAAAAAAAAAAAAAAAAAAAAAAAAAAAAAAAAAAAAAAAAAAAAAAAAAAAAAAAAAAAAAAAAAAAAAAAAAAAAAAAAAAAAAAAAAAAAAAAAAAAAAAAAAAAAAAAAAAAAAAAAAAAAAAAAAAAAAAAAAAAAAAAAAAAAAAAAAAAAAAAAAAAAAAAAAAAAAAAAAAAAAAAAAAAAAAAAAAAAAAAAAAAAAAAAAAAAAAAAAAAAAAAAAAAAAAAAAAAAAAAAAAAAAAAAAAAAAAAAAAAAAAAAAAAAAAAAAAAAAAAAAAAAAAAAAAAAAAAAAAAAAAAAAAAAAAAAAAAAAAAAAAAAAAAAAAAAAAAAAAAAAAAAAAAAAAAAAAAAAAAAAAAAAAAAAAAAAAAAAAAAAAAAAAAAAAAAAAAAAAAAAAAAAAAAAAAAAAAAAAAAAAAAAAAAAAAAAAAAAAAAAAAAAAAAAAAAAAAAAAAAAAAAAAAAAAAAAAAAAAAAAAAAAAAAAAAAAAAAAAAAAAAAAAAAAAAAAAAAAAAAAAAAAAAAAAAAAAAAAAAAAAAAAAAAAAAAAAAAAAAAAAAAAAAAAAAAAAAAAAAAAAAAAAAAAAAAAAAAAAAAAAAAAAAAAAAAAAAAAAAAAAAAAAAAAAAAAAAAAAAAAAAAAAAAAAAAAAAAAAAAAAAAAAAAAAAAAAAAAAAAAAAAAAAAAAAAAAAAAAAAAAAAAAAAAAAAAAAAAAAAAAAAAAAAAAAAAAAAAAAAAAAAAAAAAAAAAAAAAAAAAAAAAAAAAAAAAAAAAAAAAAAAAAAAAAAAAAAAAAAAAAAAAAAAAAAAAAAAAAAAAAAAAAAAAAAAAAAAAAAAAAAAAAAAAAAAAAAAAAAAAAAAAAAAAAAAAAAAAAAAAAAAAAAAAAAAAAAAAAAAAAAAAAAAAAAAAAAAAAAAAAAAAAAAAAAAAAAAAAAAAAAAAAAAAAAAAAAAAAAAAAAAAAAAAAAAAAAAAAAAAAAAAAAAAAAAAAAAAAAAAAAAAAAAAAAAAAAAAAAAAAAAAAAAAAAAAAAAAAAAAAAAAAAAAAAAAAAAAAAAAAAAAAAAAAAAAAAAAAAAAAAAAAAAAAAAAAAAAAAAAAAAAAAAAAAAAAAAAAAAAAAAAAAAAAAAAAAAAAAAAAAAAAAAAAAAAAAAAAAAAAAAAAAAAAAAAAAAAAAAAAAAAAAAAAAAAAAAAAAAAAAAAAAAAAAAAAAAAAAAAAAAAAAAAAAAAAAAAAAAAAAAAAAAAAAAAAAAAAAAAAAAAAAAAAAAAAAAAAAAAAAAAAAAAAAAAAAAAAAAAAAAAAAAAAAAAAAAAAAAAAAAAAAAAAAAAAAAAAAAAAAAAAAAAAAAAAAAAAAAAAAAAAAAAAAAAAAAAAAAAAAAAAAAAAAAAAAAAAAAAAAAAAAAAAAAAAAAAAAAAAAAAAAAAAAAAAAAAAAAAAAAAAAAAAAAAAAAAAAAAAAAAAAAAAAAAAAAAAAAAAAAAAAAAAAAAAAAAAAAAAAAAAAAAAAAAAAAAAAAAAAAAAAAAAAAAAAAAAAAAAAAAAAAAAAAAAAAAAAAAAAAAAAAAAAAAAAAAAAAAAAAAAAAAAAAAAAAAAAAAAAAAAAAAAAAAAAAAAAAAAAAAAAAAAAAAAAAAAAAAAAAAAAAAAAAAAAAAAAAAAAAAAAAAAAAAAAAAAAAAAAAAAAAAAAAAAAAAAAAAAAAAAAAAAAAAAAAAAAAAAAAAAAAAAAAAAAAAAAAAAAAAAAAAAAAAAAAAAAAAAAAAAAAAAAAAAAAAAAAAAAAAAAAAAAAAAAAAAAAAAAAAAAAAAAAAAAAAAAAAAAAAAAAAAAAAAAAAAAAAAAAAAAAAAAAAAAAAAAAAAAAAAAAAAAAAAAAAAAAAAAAAAAAAAAAAAAAAAAAAAAAAAAAAAAAAAAAAAAAAAAAAAAAAAAAAAAAAAAAAAAAAAAAAAAAAAAAAAAAAAAAAAAAAAAAAAAAAAAAAAAAAAAAAAAAAAAAAAAAAAAAAAAAAAAAAAAAAAAAAAAAAAAAAAAAAAAAAAAAAAAAAAAAAAAAAAAAAAAAAAAAAAAAAAAAAAAAAAAAAAAAAAAAAAAAAAAAAAAAAAAAAAAAAAAAAAAAAAAAAAAAAAAAAAAAAAAAAAAAAAAAAAAAAAAAAAAAAAAAAAAAAAAAAAAAAAAAAAAAAAAAAAAAAAAAAAAAAAAAAAAAAAAAAAAAAAAAAAAAAAAAAAAAAAAAAAAAAAAAAAAAAAAAAAAAAAAAAAAAAAAAAAAAAAAAAAAAAAAAAAAAAAAAAAAAAAAAAAAAAAAAAAAAAAAAAAAAAAAAAAAAAAAAAAAAAAAAAAAAAAAAAAAAAAAAAAAAAAAAAAAAAAAAAAAAAAAAAAAAAAAAAAAAAAAAAAAAAAAAAAAAAAAAAAAAAAAAAAAAAAAAAAAAAAAAAAAAAAAAAAAAAAAAAAAAAAAAAAAAAAAAAAAAAAAAAAAAAAAAAAAAAAAAAAAAAAAAAAAAAAAAAAAAAAAAAAAAAAAAAAAAAAAAAAAAAAAAAAAAAAAAAAAAAAAAAAAAAAAAAAAAAAAAAAAAAAAAAAAAAAAAAAAAAAAAAAAAAAAAAAAAAAAAAAAAAAAAAAAAAAAAAAAAAAAAAAAAAAAAAAAAAAAAAAAAAAAAAAAAAAAAAAAAAAAAAAAAAAAAAAAAAAAAAAAAAAAAAAAAAAAAAAAAAAAAAAAAAAAAAAAAAAAAAAAAAAAAAAAAAAAAAAAAAAAAAAAAAAAAAAAAAAAAAAAAAAAAAAAAAAAAAAAAAAAAAAAAAAAAAAAAAAAAAAAAAAAAAAAAAAAAAAAAAAAAAAAAAAAAAAAAAAAAAAAAAAAAAAAAAAAAAAAAAAAAAAAAAAAAAAAAAAAAAAAAAAAAAAAAAAAAAAAAAAAAAAAAAAAAAAAAAAAAAAAAAAAAAAAAAAAAAAAAAAAAAAAAAAAAAAAAAAAAAAAAAAAAAAAAAAAAAAAAAAAAAAAAAAAAAAAAAAAAAAAAAAAAAAAAAAAAAAAAAAAAAAAAAAAAAAAAAAAAAAAAAAAAAAAAAAAAAAAAAAAAAAAAAAAAAAAAAAAAAAAAAAAAAAAAAAAAAAAAAAAAAAAAAAAAAAAAAAAAAAAAAAAAAAAAAAAAAAAAAAAAAAAAAAAAAAAAAAAAAAAAAAAAAAAAAAAAAAAAAAAAAAAAAAAAAAAAAAAAAAAAAAAAAAAAAAAAAAAAAAAAAAAAAAAAAAAAAAAAAAAAAAAAAAAAAAAAAAAAAAAAAAAAAAAAAAAAAAAAAAAAAAAAAAAAAAAAAAAAAAAAAAAAAAAAAAAAAAAAAAAAAAAAAAAAAAAAAAAAAAAAAAAAAAAAAAAAAAAAAAAAAAAAAAAAAAAAAAAAAAAAAAAAAAAAAAAAAAAAAAAAAAAAAAAAAAAAAAAAAAAAAAAAAAAAAAAAAAAAAAAAAAAAAAAAAAAAAAAAAAAAAAAAAAAAAAAAAAAAAAAAAAAAAAAAAAAAAAAAAAAAAAAAAAAAAAAAAAAAAAAAAAAAAAAAAAAAAAAAAAAAAAAAAAAAAAAAAAAAAAAAAAAAAAAAAAAAAAAAAAAAAAAAAAAAAAAAAAAAAAAAAAAAAAAAAAAAAAAAAAAAAAAAAAAAAAAAAAAAAAAAAAAAAAAAAAAAAAAAAAAAAAAAAAAAAAAAAAAAAAAAAAAAAAAAAAAAAAAAAAAAAAAAAAAAAAAAAAAAAAAAAAAAAAAAAAAAAAAAAAAAAAAAAAAAAAAAAAAAAAAAAAAAAAAAAAAAAAAAAAAAAAAAAAAAAAAAAAAAAAAAAAAAAAAAAAAAAAAAAAAAAAAAAAAAAAAAAAAAAAAAAAAAAAAAAAAAAAAAAAAAAAAAAAAAAAAAAAAAAAAAAAAAAAAAAAAAAAAAAAAAAAAAAAAAAAAAAAAAAAAAAAAAAAAAAAAAAAAAAAAAAAAAAAAAAAAAAAAAAAAAAAAAAAAAAAAAAAAAAAAAAAAAAAAAAAAAAAAAAAAAAAAAAAAAAAAAAAAAAAAAAAAAAAAAAAAAAAAAAAAAAAAAAAAAAAAAAAAAAAAAAAAAAAAAAAAAAAAAAAAAAAAAAAAAAAAAAAAAAAAAAAAAAAAAAAAAAAAAAAAAAAAAAAAAAAAAAAAAAAAAAAAAAAAAAAAAAAAAAAAAAAAAAAAAAAAAAAAAAAAAAAAAAAAAAAAAAAAAAAAAAAAAAAAAAAAAAAAAAAAAAAAAAAAAAAAAAAAAAAAAAAAAAAAAAAAAAAAAAAAAAAAAAAAAAAAAAAAAAAAAAAAAAAAAAAAAAAAAAAAAAAAAAAAAAAAAAAAAAAAAAAAAAAAAAAAAAAAAAAAAAAAAAAAAAAAAAAAAAAAAAAAAAAAAAAAAAAAAAAAAAAAAAAAAAAAAAAAAAAAAAAAAAAAAAAAAAAAAAAAAAAAAAAAAAAAAAAAAAAAAAAAAAAAAAAAAAAAAAAAAAAAAAAAAAAAAAAAAAAAAAAAAAAAAAAAAAAAAAAAAAAAAAAAAAAAAAAAAAAAAAAAAAAAAAAAAAAAAAAAAAAAAAAAAAAAAAAAAAAAAAAAAAAAAAAAAAAAAAAAAAAAAAAAAAAAAAAAAAAAAAAAAAAAAAAAAAAAAAAAAAAAAAAAAAAAAAAAAAAAAAAAAAAAAAAAAAAAAAAAAAAAAAAAAAAAAAAAAAAAAAAAAAAAAAAAAAAAAAAAAAAAAAAAAAAAAAAAAAAAAAAAAAAAAAAAAAAAAAAAAAAAAAAAAAAAAAAAAAAAAAAAAAAAAAAAAAAAAAAAAAAAAAAAAAAAAAAAAAAAAAAAAAAAAAAAAAAAAAAAAAAAAAAAAAAAAAAAAAAAAAAAAAAAAAAAAAAAAAAAAAAAAAAAAAAAAAAAAAAAAAAAAAAAAAAAAAAAAAAAAAAAAAAAAAAAAAAAAAAAAAAAAAAAAAAAAAAAAAAAAAAAAAAAAAAAAAAAAAAAAAAAAAAAAAAAAAAAAAAAAAAAAAAAAAAAAAAAAAAAAAAAAAAAAAAAAAAAAAAAAAAAAAAAAAAAAAAAAAAAAAAAAAAAAAAAAAAAAAAAAAAAAAAAAAAAAAAAAAAAAAAAAAAAAAAAAAAAAAAAAAAAAAAAAAAAAAAAAAAAAAAAAAAAAAAAAAAAAAAAAAAAAAAAAAAAAAAAAAAAAAAAAAAAAAAAAAAAAAAAAAAAAAAAAAAAAAAAAAAAAAAAAAAAAAAAAAAAAAAAAAAAAAAAAAAAAAAAAAAAAAAAAAAAAAAAAAAAAAAAAAAAAAAAAAAAAAAAAAAAAAAAAAAAAAAAAAAAAAAAAAAAAAAAAAAAAAAAAAAAAAAAAAAAAAAAAAAAAAAAAAAAAAAAAAAAAAAAAAAAAAAAAAAAAAAAAAAAAAAAAAAAAAAAAAAAAAAAAAAAAAAAAAAAAAAAAAAAAAAAAAAAAAAAAAAAAAAAAAAAAAAAAAAAAAAAAAAAAAAAAAAAAAAAAAAAAAAAAAAAAAAAAAAAAAAAAAAAAAAAAAAAAAAAAAAAAAAAAAAAAAAAAAAAAAAAAAAAAAAAAAAAAAAAAAAAAAAAAAAAAAAAAAAAAAAAAAAAAAAAAAAAAAAAAAAAAAAAAAAAAAAAAAAAAAAAAAAAAAAAAAAAAAAAAAAAAAAAAAAAAAAAAAAAAAAAAAAAAAAAAAAAAAAAAAAAAAAAAAAAAAAAAAAAAAAAAAAAAAAAAAAAAAAAAAAAAAAAAAAAAAAAAAAAAAAAAAAAAAAAAAAAAAAAAAAAAAAAAAAAAAAAAAAAAAAAAAAAAAAAAAAAAAAAAAAAAAAAAAAAAAAAAAAAAAAAAAAAAAAAAAAAAAAAAAAAAAAAAAAAAAAAAAAAAAAAAAAAAAAAAAAAAAAAAAAAAAAAAAAAAAAAAAAAAAAAAAAAAAAAAAAAAAAAAAAAAAAAAAAAAAAAAAAAAAAAAAAAAAAAAAAAAAAAAAAAAAAAAAAAAAAAAAAAAAAAAAAAAAAAAAAAAAAAAAAAAAAAAAAAAAAAAAAAAAAAAAAAAAAAAAAAAAAAAAAAAAAAAAAAAAAAAAAAAAAAAAAAAAAAAAAAAAAAAAAAAAAAAAAAAAAAAAAAAAAAAAAAAAAAAAAAAAAAAAAAAAAAAAAAAAAAAAAAAAAAAAAAAAAAAAAAAAAAAAAAAAAAAAAAAAAAAAAAAAAAAAAAAAAAAAAAAAAAAAAAAAAAAAAAAAAAAAAAAAAAAAAAAAAAAAAAAAAAAAAAAAAAAAAAAAAAAAAAAAAAAAAAAAAAAAAAAAAAAAAAAAAAAAAAAAAAAAAAAAAAAAAAAAAAAAAAAAAAAAAAAAAAAAAAAAAAAAAAAAAAAAAAAAAAAAAAAAAAAAAAAAAAAAAAAAAAAAAAAAAAAAAAAAAAAAAAAAAAAAAAAAAAAAAAAAAAAAAAAAAAAAAAAAAAAAAAAAAAAAAAAAAAAAAAAAAAAAAAAAAAAAAAAAAAAAAAAAAAAAAAAAAAAAAAAAAAAAAAAAAAAAAAAAAAAAAAAAAAAAAAAAAAAAAAAAAAAAAAAAAAAAAAAAAAAAAAAAAAAAAAAAAAAAAAAAAAAAAAAAAAAAAAAAAAAAAAAAAAAAAAAAAAAAAAAAAAAAAAAAAAAAAAAAAAAAAAAAAAAAAAAAAAAAAAAAAAAAAAAAAAAAAAAAAAAAAAAAAAAAAAAAAAAAAAAAAAAAAAAAAAAAAAAAAAAAAAAAAAAAAAAAAAAAAAAAAAAAAAAAAAAAAAAAAAAAAAAAAAAAAAAAAAAAAAAAAAAAAAAAAAAAAAAAAAAAAAAAAAAAAAAAAAAAAAAAAAAAAAAAAAAAAAAAAAAAAAAAAAAAAAAAAAAAAAAAAAAAAAAAAAAAAAAAAAAAAAAAAAAAAAAAAAAAAAAAAAAAAAAAAAAAAAAAAAAAAAAAAAAAAAAAAAAAAAAAAAAAAAAAAAAAAAAAAAAAAAAAAAAAAAAAAAAAAAAAAAAAAAAAAAAAAAAAAAAAAAAAAAAAAAAAAAAAAAAAAAAAAAAAAAAAAAAAAAAAAAAAAAAAAAAAAAAAAAAAAAAAAAAAAAAAAAAAAAAAAAAAAAAAAAAAAAAAAAAAAAAAAAAAAAAAAAAAAAAAAAAAAAAAAAAAAAAAAAAAAAAAAAAAAAAAAAAAAAAAAAAAAAAAAAAAAAAAAAAAAAAAAAAAAAAAAAAAAAAAAAAAAAAAAAAAAAAAAAAAAAAAAAAAAAAAAAAAAAAAAAAAAAAAAAAAAAAAAAAAAAAAAAAAAAAAAAAAAAAAAAAAAAAAAAAAAAAAAAAAAAAAAAAAAAAAAAAAAAAAAAAAAAAAAAAAAAAAAAAAAAAAAAAAAAAAAAAAAAAAAAAAAAAAAAAAAAAAAAAAAAAAAAAAAAAAAAAAAAAAAAAAAAAAAAAAAAAAAAAAAAAAAAAAAAAAAAAAAAAAAAAAAAAAAAAAAAAAAAAAAAAAAAAAAAAAAAAAAAAAAAAAAAAAAAAAAAAAAAAAAAAAAAAAAAAAAAAAAAAAAAAAAAAAAAAAAAAAAAAAAAAAAAAAAAAAAAAAAAAAAAAAAAAAAAAAAAAAAAAAAAAAAAAAAAAAAAAAAAAAAAAAAAAAAAAAAAAAAAAAAAAAAAAAAAAAAAAAAAAAAAAAAAAAAAAAAAAAAAAAAAAAAAAAAAAAAAAAAAAAAAAAAAAAAAAAAAAAAAAAAAAAAAAAAAAAAAAAAAAAAAAAAAAAAAAAAAAAAAAAAAAAAAAAAAAAAAAAAAAAAAAAAAAAAAAAAAAAAAAAAAAAAAAAAAAAAAAAAAAAAAAAAAAAAAAAAAAAAAAAAAAAAAAAAAAAAAAAAAAAAAAAAAAAAAAAAAAAAAAAAAAAAAAAAAAAAAAAAAAAAAAAAAAAAAAAAAAAAAAAAAAAAAAAAAAAAAAAAAAAAAAAAAAAAAAAAAAAAAAAAAAAAAAAAAAAAAAAAAAAAAAAAAAAAAAAAAAAAAAAAAAAAAAAAAAAAAAAAAAAAAAAAAAAAAAAAAAAAAAAAAAAAAAAAAAAAAAAAAAAAAAAAAAAAAAAAAAAAAAAAAAAAAAAAAAAAAAAAAAAAAAAAAAAAAAAAAAAAAAAAAAAAAAAAAAAAAAAAAAAAAAAAAAAAAAAAAAAAAAAAAAAAAAAAAAAAAAAAAAAAAAAAAAAAAAAAAAAAAAAAAAAAAAAAAAAAAAAAAAAAAAAAAAAAAAAAAAAAAAAAAAAAAAAAAAAAAAAAAAAAAAAAAAAAAAAAAAAAAAAAAAAAAAAAAAAAAAAAAAAAAAAAAAAAAAAAAAAAAAAAAAAAAAAAAAAAAAAAAAAAAAAAAAAAAAAAAAAAAAAAAAAAAAAAAAAAAAAAAAAAAAAAAAAAAAAAAAAAAAAAAAAAAAAAAAAAAAAAAAAAAAAAAAAAAAAAAAAAAAAAAAAAAAAAAAAAAAAAAAAAAAAAAAAAAAAAAAAAAAAAAAAAAAAAAAAAAAAAAAAAAAAAAAAAAAAAAAAAAAAAAAAAAAAAAAAAAAAAAAAAAAAAAAAAAAAAAAAAAAAAAAAAAAAAAAAAAAAAAAAAAAAAAAAAAAAAAAAAAAAAAAAAAAAAAAAAAAAAAAAAAAAAAAAAAAAAAAAAAAAAAAAAAAAAAAAAAAAAAAAAAAAAAAAAAAAAAAAAAAAAAAAAAAAAAAAAAAAAAAAAAAAAAAAAAAAAAAAAAAAAAAAAAAAAAAAAAAAAAAAAAAAAAAAAAAAAAAAAAAAAAAAAAAAAAAAAAAAAAAAAAAAAAAAAAAAAAAAAAAAAAAAAAAAAAAAAAAAAAAAAAAAAAAAAAAAAAAAAAAAAAAAAAAAAAAAAAAAAAAAAAAAAAAAAAAAAAAAAAAAAAAAAAAAAAAAAAAAAAAAAAAAAAAAAAAAAAAAAAAAAAAAAAAAAAAAAAAAAAAAAAAAAAAAAAAAAAAAAAAAAAAAAAAAAAAAAAAAAAAAAAAAAAAAAAAAAAAAAAAAAAAAAAAAAAAAAAAAAAAAAAAAAAAAAAAAAAAAAAAAAAAAAAAAAAAAAAAAAAAAAAAAAAAAAAAAAAAAAAAAAAAAAAAAAAAAAAAAAAAAAAAAAAAAAAAAAAAAAAAAAAAAAAAAAAAAAAAAAAAAAAAAAAAAAAAAAAAAAAAAAAAAAAAAAAAAAAAAAAAAAAAAAAAAAAAAAAAAAAAAAAAAAAAAAAAAAAAAAAAAAAAAAAAAAAAAAAAAAAAAAAAAAAAAAAAAAAAAAAAAAAAAAAAAAAAAAAAAAAAAAAAAAAAAAAAAAAAAAAAAAAAAAAAAAAAAAAAAAAAAAAAAAAAAAAAAAAAAAAAAAAAAAAAAAAAAAAAAAAAAAAAAAAAAAAAAAAAAAAAAAAAAAAAAAAAAAAAAAAAAAAAAAAAAAAAAAAAAAAAAAAAAAAAAAAAAAAAAAAAAAAAAAAAAAAAAAAAAAAAAAAAAAAAAAAAAAAAAAAAAAAAAAAAAAAAAAAAAAAAAAAAAAAAAAAAAAAAAAAAAAAAAAAAAAAAAAAAAAAAAAAAAAAAAAAAAAAAAAAAAAAAAAAAAAAAAAAAAAAAAAAAAAAAAAAAAAAAAAAAAAAAAAAAAAAAAAAAAAAAAAAAAAAAAAAAAAAAAAAAAAAAAAAAAAAAAAAAAAAAAAAAAAAAAAAAAAAAAAAAAAAAAAAAAAAAAAAAAAAAAAAAAAAAAAAAAAAAAAAAAAAAAAAAAAAAAAAAAAAAAAAAAAAAAAAAAAAAAAAAAAAAAAAAAAAAAAAAAAAAAAAAAAAAAAAAAAAAAAAAAAAAAAAAAAAAAAAAAAAAAAAAAAAAAAAAAAAAAAAAAAAAAAAAAAAAAAAAAAAAAAAAAAAAAAAAAAAAAAAAAAAAAAAAAAAAAAAAAAAAAAAAAAAAAAAAAAAAAAAAAAAAAAAAAAAAAAAAAAAAAAAAAAAAAAAAAAAAAAAAAAAAAAAAAAAAAAAAAAAAAAAAAAAAAAAAAAAAAAAAAAAAAAAAAAAAAAAAAAAAAAAAAAAAAAAAAAAAAAAAAAAAAAAAAAAAAAAAAAAAAAAAAAAAAAAAAAAAAAAAAAAAAAAAAAAAAAAAAAAAAAAAAAAAAAAAAAAAAAAAAAAAAAAAAAAAAAAAAAAAAAAAAAAAAAAAAAAAAAAAAAAAAAAAAAAAAAAAAAAAAAAAAAAAAAAAAAAAAAAAAAAAAAAAAAAAAAAAAAAAAAAAAAAAAAAAAAAAAAAAAAAAAAAAAAAAAAAAAAAAAAAAAAAAAAAAAAAAAAAAAAAAAAAAAAAAAAAAAAAAAAAAAAAAAAAAAAAAAAAAAAAAAAAAAAAAAAAAAAAAAAAAAAAAAAAAAAAAAAAAAAAAAAAAAAAAAAAAAAAAAAAAAAAAAAAAAAAAAAAAAAAAAAAAAAAAAAAAAAAAAAAAAAAAAAAAAAAAAAAAAAAAAAAAAAAAAAAAAAAAAAAAAAAAAAAAAAAAAAAAAAAAAAAAAAAAAAAAAAAAAAAAAAAAAAAAAAAAAAAAAAAAAAAAAAAAAAAAAAAAAAAAAAAAAAAAAAAAAAAAAAAAAAAAAAAAAAAAAAAAAAAAAAAAAAAAAAAAAAAAAAAAAAAAAAAAAAAAAAAAAAAAAAAAAAAAAAAAAAAAAAAAAAAAAAAAAAAAAAAAAAAAAAAAAAAAAAAAAAAAAAAAAAAAAAAAAAAAAAAAAAAAAAAAAAAAAAAAAAAAAAAAAAAAAAAAAAAAAAAAAAAAAAAAAAAAAAAAAAAAAAAAAAAAAAAAAAAAAAAAAAAAAAAAAAAAAAAAAAAAAAAAAAAAAAAAAAAAAAAAAAAAAAAAAAAAAAAAAAAAAAAAAAAAAAAAAAAAAAAAAAAAAAAAAAAAAAAAAAAAAAAAAAAAAAAAAAAAAAAAAAAAAAAAAAAAAAAAAAAAAAAAAAAAAAAAAAAAAAAAAAAAAAAAAAAAAAAAAAAAAAAAAAAAAAAAAAAAAAAAAAAAAAAAAAAAAAAAAAAAAAAAAAAAAAAAAAAAAAAAAAAAAAAAAAAAAAAAAAAAAAAAAAAAAAAAAAAAAAAAAAAAAAAAAAAAAAAAAAAAAAAAAAAAAAAAAAAAAAAAAAAAAAAAAAAAAAAAAAAAAAAAAAAAAAAAAAAAAAAAAAAAAAAAAAAAAAAAAAAAAAAAAAAAAAAAAAAAAAAAAAAAAAAAAAAAAAAAAAAAAAAAAAAAAAAAAAAAAAAAAAAAAAAAAAAAAAAAAAAAAAAAAAAAAAAAAAAAAAAAAAAAAAAAAAAAAAAAAAAAAAAAAAAAAAAAAAAAAAAAAAAAAAAAAAAAAAAAAAAAAAAAAAAAAAAAAAAAAAAAAAAAAAAAAAAAAAAAAAAAAAAAAAAAAAAAAAAAAAAAAAAAAAAAAAAAAAAAAAAAAAAAAAAAAAAAAAAAAAAAAAAAAAAAAAAAAAAAAAAAAAAAAAAAAAAAAAAAAAAAAAAAAAAAAAAAAAAAAAAAAAAAAAAAAAAAAAAAAAAAAAAAAAAAAAAAAAAAAAAAAAAAAAAAAAAAAAAAAAAAAAAAAAAAAAAAAAAAAAAAAAAAAAAAAAAAAAAAAAAAAAAAAAAAAAAAAAAAAAAAAAAAAAAAAAAAAAAAAAAAAAAAAAAAAAAAAAAAAAAAAAAAAAAAAAAAAAAAAAAAAAAAAAAAAAAAAAAAAAAAAAAAAAAAAAAAAAAAAAAAAAAAAAAAAAAAAAAAAAAAAAAAAAAAAAAAAAAAAAAAAAAAAAAAAAAAAAAAAAAAAAAAAAAAAAAAAAAAAAAAAAAAAAAAAAAAAAAAAAAAAAAAAAAAAAAAAAAAAAAAAAAAAAAAAAAAAAAAAAAAAAAAAAAAAAAAAAAAAAAAAAAAAAAAAAAAAAAAAAAAAAAAAAAAAAAAAAAAAAAAAAAAAAAAAAAAAAAAAAAAAAAAAAAAAAAAAAAAAAAAAAAAAAAAAAAAAAAAAAAAAAAAAAAAAAAAAAAAAAAAAAAAAAAAAAAAAAAAAAAAAAAAAAAAAAAAAAAAAAAAAAAAAAAAAAAAAAAAAAAAAAAAAAAAAAAAAAAAAAAAAAAAAAAAAAAAAAAAAAAAAAAAAAAAAAAAAAAAAAAAAAAAAAAAAAAAAAAAAAAAAAAAAAAAAAAAAAAAAAAAAAAAAAAAAAAAAAAAAAAAAAAAAAAAAAAAAAAAAAAAAAAAAAAAAAAAAAAAAAAAAAAAAAAAAAAAAAAAAAAAAAAAAAAAAAAAAAAAAAAAAAAAAAAAAAAAAAAAAAAAAAAAAAAAAAAAAAAAAAAAAAAAAAAAAAAAAAAAAAAAAAAAAAAAAAAAAAAAAAAAAAAAAAAAAAAAAAAAAAAAAAAAAAAAAAAAAAAAAAAAAAAAAAAAAAAAAAAAAAAAAAAAAAAAAAAAAAAAAAAAAAAAAAAAAAAAAAAAAAAAAAAAAAAAAAAAAAAAAAAAAAAAAAAAAAAAAAAAAAAAAAAAAAAAAAAAAAAAAAAAAAAAAAAAAAAAAAAAAAAAAAAAAAAAAAAAAAAAAAAAAAAAAAAAAAAAAAAAAAAAAAAAAAAAAAAAAAAAAAAAAAAAAAAAAAAAAAAAAAAAAAAAAAAAAAAAAAAAAAAAAAAAAAAAAAAAAAAAAAAAAAAAAAAAAAAAAAAAAAAAAAAAAAAAAAAAAAAAAAAAAAAAAAAAAAAAAAAAAAAAAAAAAAAAAAAAAAAAAAAAAAAAAAAAAAAAAAAAAAAAAAAAAAAAAAAAAAAAAAAAAAAAAAAAAAAAAAAAAAAAAAAAAAAAAAAAAAAAAAAAAAAAAAAAAAAAAAAAAAAAAAAAAAAAAAAAAAAAAAAAAAAAAAAAAAAAAAAAAAAAAAAAAAAAAAAAAAAAAAAAAAAAAAAAAAAAAAAAAAAAAAAAAAAAAAAAAAAAAAAAAAAAAAAAAAAAAAAAAAAAAAAAAAAAAAAAAAAAAAAAAAAAAAAAAAAAAAAAAAAAAAAAAAAAAAAAAAAAAAAAAAAAAAAAAAAAAAAAAAAAAAAAAAAAAAAAAAAAAAAAAAAAAAAAAAAAAAAAAAAAAAAAAAAAAAAAAAAAAAAAAAAAAAAAAAAAAAAAAAAAAAAAAAAAAAAAAAAAAAAAAAAAAAAAAAAAAAAAAAAAAAAAAAAAAAAAAAAAAAAAAAAAAAAAAAAAAAAAAAAAAAAAAAAAAAAAAAAAAAAAAAAAAAAAAAAAAAAAAAAAAAAAAAAAAAAAAAAAAAAAAAAAAAAAAAAAAAAAAAAAAAAAAAAAAAAAAAAAAAAAAAAAAAAAAAAAAAAAAAAAAAAAAAAAAAAAAAAAAAAAAAAAAAAAAAAAAAAAAAAAAAAAAAAAAAAAAAAAAAAAAAAAAAAAAAAAAAAAAAAAAAAAAAAAAAAAAAAAAAAAAAAAAAAAAAAAAAAAAAAAAAAAAAAAAAAAAAAAAAAAAAAAAAAAAAAAAAAAAAAAAAAAAAAAAAAAAAAAAAAAAAAAAAAAAAAAAAAAAAAAAAAAAAAAAAAAAAAAAAAAAAAAAAAAAAAAAAAAAAAAAAAAAAAAAAAAAAAAAAAAAAAAAAAAAAAAAAAAAAAAAAAAAAAAAAAAAAAAAAAAAAAAAAAAAAAAAAAAAAAAAAAAAAAAAAAAAAAAAAAAAAAAAAAAAAAAAAAAAAAAAAAAAAAAAAAAAAAAAAAAAAAAAAAAAAAAAAAAAAAAAAAAAAAAAAAAAAAAAAAAAAAAAAAAAAAAAAAAAAAAAAAAAAAAAAAAAAAAAAAAAAAAAAAAAAAAAAAAAAAAAAAAAAAAAAAAAAAAAAAAAAAAAAAAAAAAAAAAAAAAAAAAAAAAAAAAAAAAAAAAAAAAAAAAAAAAAAAAAAAAAAAAAAAAAAAAAAAAAAAAAAAAAAAAAAAAAAAAAAAAAAAAAAAAAAAAAAAAAAAAAAAAAAAAAAAAAAAAAAAAAAAAAAAAAAAAAAAAAAAAAAAAAAAAAAAAAAAAAAAAAAAAAAAAAAAAAAAAAAAAAAAAAAAAAAAAAAAAAAAAAAAAAAAAAAAAAAAAAAAAAAAAAAAAAAAAAAAAAAAAAAAAAAAAAAAAAAAAAAAAAAAAAAAAAAAAAAAAAAAAAAAAAAAAAAAAAAAAAAAAAAAAAAAAAAAAAAAAAAAAAAAAAAAAAAAAAAAAAAAAAAAAAAAAAAAAAAAAAAAAAAAAAAAAAAAAAAAAAAAAAAAAAAAAAAAAAAAAAAAAAAAAAAAAAAAAAAAAAAAAAAAAAAAAAAAAAAAAAAAAAAAAAAAAAAAAAAAAAAAAAAAAAAAAAAAAAAAAAAAAAAAAAAAAAAAAAAAAAAAAAAAAAAAAAAAAAAAAAAAAAAAAAAAAAAAAAAAAAAAAAAAAAAAAAAAAAAAAAAAAAAAAAAAAAAAAAAAAAAAAAAAAAAAAAAAAAAAAAAAAAAAAAAAAAAAAAAAAAAAAAAAAAAAAAAAAAAAAAAAAAAAAAAAAAAAAAAAAAAAAAAAAAAAAAAAAAAAAAAAAAAAAAAAAAAAAAAAAAAAAAAAAAAAAAAAAAAAAAAAAAAAAAAAAAAAAAAAAAAAAAAAAAAAAAAAAAAAAAAAAAAAAAAAAAAAAAAAAAAAAAAAAAAAAAAAAAAAAAAAAAAAAAAAAAAAAAAAAAAAAAAAAAAAAAAAAAAAAAAAAAAAAAAAAAAAAAAAAAAAAAAAAAAAAAAAAAAAAAAAAAAAAAAAAAAAAAAAAAAAAAAAAAAAAAAAAAAAAAAAAAAAAAAAAAAAAAAAAAAAAAAAAAAAAAAAAAAAAAAAAAAAAAAAAAAAAAAAAAAAAAAAAAAAAAAAAAAAAAAAAAAAAAAAAAAAAAAAAAAAAAAAAAAAAAAAAAAAAAAAAAAAAAAAAAAAAAAAAAAAAAAAAAAAAAAAAAAAAAAAAAAAAAAAAAAAAAAAAAAAAAAAAAAAAAAAAAAAAAAAAAAAAAAAAAAAAAAAAAAAAAAAAAAAAAAAAAAAAAAAAAAAAAAAAAAAAAAAAAAAAAAAAAAAAAAAAAAAAAAAAAAAAAAAAAAAAAAAAAAAAAAAAAAAAAAAAAAAAAAAAAAAAAAAAAAAAAAAAAAAAAAAAAAAAAAAAAAAAAAAAAAAAAAAAAAAAAAAAAAAAAAAAAAAAAAAAAAAAAAAAAAAAAAAAAAAAAAAAAAAAAAAAAAAAAAAAAAAAAAAAAAAAAAAAAAAAAAAAAAAAAAAAAAAAAAAAAAAAAAAAAAAAAAAAAAAAAAAAAAAAAAAAAAAAAAAAAAAAAAAAAAAAAAAAAAAAAAAAAAAAAAAAAAAAAAAAAAAAAAAAAAAAAAAAAAAAAAAAAAAAAAAAAAAAAAAAAAAAAAAAAAAAAAAAAAAAAAAAAAAAAAAAAAAAAAAAAAAAAAAAAAAAAAAAAAAAAAAAAAAAAAAAAAAAAAAAAAAAAAAAAAAAAAAAAAAAAAAAAAAAAAAAAAAAAAAAAAAAAAAAAAAAAAAAAAAAAAAAAAAAAAAAAAAAAAAAAAAAAAAAAAAAAAAAAAAAAAAAAAAAAAAAAAAAAAAAAAAAAAAAAAAAAAAAAAAAAAAAAAAAAAAAAAAAAAAAAAAAAAAAAAAAAAAAAAAAAAAAAAAAAAAAAAAAAAAAAAAAAAAAAAAAAAAAAAAAAAAAAAAAAAAAAAAAAAAAAAAAAAAAAAAAAAAAAAAAAAAAAAAAAAAAAAAAAAAAAAAAAAAAAAAAAAAAAAAAAAAAAAAAAAAAAAAAAAAAAAAAAAAAAAAAAAAAAAAAAAAAAAAAAAAAAAAAAAAAAAAAAAAAAAAAAAAAAAAAAAAAAAAAAAAAAAAAAAAAAAAAAAAAAAAAAAAAAAAAAAAAAAAAAAAAAAAAAAAAAAAAAAAAAAAAAAAAAAAAAAAAAAAAAAAAAAAAAAAAAAAAAAAAAAAAAAAAAAAAAAAAAAAAAAAAAAAAAAAAAAAAAAAAAAAAAAAAAAAAAAAAAAAAAAAAAAAAAAAAAAAAAAAAAAAAAAAAAAAAAAAAAAAAAAAAAAAAAAAAAAAAAAAAAAAAAAAAAAAAAAAAAAAAAAAAAAAAAAAAAAAAAAAAAAAAAAAAAAAAAAAAAAAAAAAAAAAAAAAAAAAAAAAAAAAAAAAAAAAAAAAAAAAAAAAAAAAAAAAAAAAAAAAAAAAAAAAAAAAAAAAAAAAAAAAAAAAAAAAAAAAAAAAAAAAAAAAAAAAAAAAAAAAAAAAAAAAAAAAAAAAAAAAAAAAAAAAAAAAAAAAAAAAAAAAAAAAAAAAAAAAAAAAAAAAAAAAAAAAAAAAAAAAAAAAAAAAAAAAAAAAAAAAAAAAAAAAAAAAAAAAAAAAAAAAAAAAAAAAAAAAAAAAAAAAAAAAAAAAAAAAAAAAAAAAAAAAAAAAAAAAAAAAAAAAAAAAAAAAAAAAAAAAAAAAAAAAAAAAAAAAAAAAAAAAAAAAAAAAAAAAAAAAAAAAAAAAAAAAAAAAAAAAAAAAAAAAAAAAAAAAAAAAAAAAAAAAAAAAAAAAAAAAAAAAAAAAAAAAAAAAAAAAAAAAAAAAAAAAAAAAAAAAAAAAAAAAAAAAAAAAAAAAAAAAAAAAAAAAAAAAAAAAAAAAAAAAAAAAAAAAAAAAAAAAAAAAAAAAAAAAAAAAAAAAAAAAAAAAAAAAAAAAAAAAAAAAAAAAAAAAAAAAAAAAAAAAAAAAAAAAAAAAAAAAAAAAAAAAAAAAAAAAAAAAAAAAAAAAAAAAAAAAAAAAAAAAAAAAAAAAAAAAAAAAAAAAAAAAAAAAAAAAAAAAAAAAAAAAAAAAAAAAAAAAAAAAAAAAAAAAAAAAAAAAAAAAAAAAAAAAAAAAAAAAAAAAAAAAAAAAAAAAAAAAAAAAAAAAAAAAAAAAAAAAAAAAAAAAAAAAAAAAAAAAAAAAAAAAAAAAAAAAAAAAAAAAAAAAAAAAAAAAAAAAAAAAAAAAAAAAAAAAAAAAAAAAAAAAAAAAAAAAAAAAAAAAAAAAAAAAAAAAAAAAAAAAAAAAAAAAAAAAAAAAAAAAAAAAAAAAAAAAAAAAAAAAAAAAAAAAAAAAAAAAAAAAAAAAAAAAAAAAAAAAAAAAAAAAAAAAAAAAAAAAAAAAAAAAAAAAAAAAAAAAAAAAAAAAAAAAAAAAAAAAAAAAAAAAAAAAAAAAAAAAAAAAAAAAAAAAAAAAAAAAAAAAAAAAAAAAAAAAAAAAAAAAAAAAAAAAAAAAAAAAAAAAAAAAAAAAAAAAAAAAAAAAAAAAAAAAAAAAAAAAAAAAAAAAAAAAAAAAAAAAAAAAAAAAAAAAAAAAAAAAAAAAAAAAAAAAAAAAAAAAAAAAAAAAAAAAAAAAAAAAAAAAAAAAAAAAAAAAAAAAAAAAAAAAAAAAAAAAAAAAAAAAAAAAAAAAAAAAAAAAAAAAAAAAAAAAAAAAAAAAAAAAAAAAAAAAAAAAAAAAAAAAAAAAAAAAAAAAAAAAAAAAAAAAAAAAAAAAAAAAAAAAAAAAAAAAAAAAAAAAAAAAAAAAAAAAAAAAAAAAAAAAAAAAAAAAAAAAAAAAAAAAAAAAAAAAAAAAAAAAAAAAAAAAAAAAAAAAAAAAAAAAAAAAAAAAAAAAAAAAAAAAAAAAAAAAAAAAAAAAAAAAAAAAAAAAAAAAAAAAAAAAAAAAAAAAAAAAAAAAAAAAAAAAAAAAAAAAAAAAAAAAAAAAAAAAAAAAAAAAAAAAAAAAAAAAAAAAAAAAAAAAAAAAAAAAAAAAAAAAAAAAAAAAAAAAAAAAAAAAAAAAAAAAAAAAAAAAAAAAAAAAAAAAAAAAAAAAAAAAAAAAAAAAAAAAAAAAAAAAAAAAAAAAAAAAAAAAAAAAAAAAAAAAAAAAAAAAAAAAAAAAAAAAAAAAAAAAAAAAAAAAAAAAAAAAAAAAAAAAAAAAAAAAAAAAAAAAAAAAAAAAAAAAAAAAAAAAAAAAAAAAAAAAAAAAAAAAAAAAAAAAAAAAAAAAAAAAAAAAAAAAAAAAAAAAAAAAAAAAAAAAAAAAAAAAAAAAAAAAAAAAAAAAAAAAAAAAAAAAAAAAAAAAAAAAAAAAAAAAAAAAAAAAAAAAAAAAAAAAAAAAAAAAAAAAAAAAAAAAAAAAAAAAAAAAAAAAAAAAAAAAAAAAAAAAAAAAAAAAAAAAAAAAAAAAAAAAAAAAAAAAAAAAAAAAAAAAAAAAAAAAAAAAAAAAAAAAAAAAAAAAAAAAAAAAAAAAAAAAAAAAAAAAAAAAAAAAAAAAAAAAAAAAAAAAAAAAAAAAAAAAAAAAAAAAAAAAAAAAAAAAAAAAAAAAAAAAAAAAAAAAAAAAAAAAAAAAAAAAAAAAAAAAAAAAAAAAAAAAAAAAAAAAAAAAAAAAAAAAAAAAAAAAAAAAAAAAAAAAAAAAAAAAAAAAAAAAAAAAAAAAAAAAAAAAAAAAAAAAAAAAAAAAAAAAAAAAAAAAAAAAAAAAAAAAAAAAAAAAAAAAAAAAAAAAAAAAAAAAAAAAAAAAAAAAAAAAAAAAAAAAAAAAAAAAAAAAAAAAAAAAAAAAAAAAAAAAAAAAAAAAAAAAAAAAAAAAAAAAAAAAAAAAAAAAAAAAAAAAAAAAAAAAAAAAAAAAAAAAAAAAAAAAAAAAAAAAAAAAAAAAAAAAAAAAAAAAAAAAAAAAAAAAAAAAAAAAAAAAAAAAAAAAAAAAAAAAAAAAAAAAAAAAAAAAAAAAAAAAAAAAAAAAAAAAAAAAAAAAAAAAAAAAAAAAAAAAAAAAAAAAAAAAAAAAAAAAAAAAAAAAAAAAAAAAAAAAAAAAAAAAAAAAAAAAAAAAAAAAAAAAAAAAAAAAAAAAAAAAAAAAAAAAAAAAAAAAAAAAAAAAAAAAAAAAAAAAAAAAAAAAAAAAAAAAAAAAAAAAAAAAAAAAAAAAAAAAAAAAAAAAAAAAAAAAAAAAAAAAAAAAAAAAAAAAAAAAAAAAAAAAAAAAAAAAAAAAAAAAAAAAAAAAAAAAAAAAAAAAAAAAAAAAAAAAAAAAAAAAAAAAAAAAAAAAAAAAAAAAAAAAAAAAAAAAAAAAAAAAAAAAAAAAAAAAAAAAAAAAAAAAAAAAAAAAAAAAAAAAAAAAAAAAAAAAAAAAAAAAAAAAAAAAAAAAAAAAAAAAAAAAAAAAAAAAAAAAAAAAAAAAAAAAAAAAAAAAAAAAAAAAAAAAAAAAAAAAAAAAAAAAAAAAAAAAAAAAAAAAAAAAAAAAAAAAAAAAAAAAAAAAAAAAAAAAAAAAAAAAAAAAAAAAAAAAAAAAAAAAAAAAAAAAAAAAAAAAAAAAAAAAAAAAAAAAAAAAAAAAAAAAAAAAAAAAAAAAAAAAAAAAAAAAAAAAAAAAAAAAAAAAAAAAAAAAAAAAAAAAAAAAAAAAAAAAAAAAAAAAAAAAAAAAAAAAAAAAAAAAAAAAAAAAAAAAAAAAAAAAAAAAAAAAAAAAAAAAAAAAAAAAAAAAAAAAAAAAAAAAAAAAAAAAAAAAAAAAAAAAAAAAAAAAAAAAAAAAAAAAAAAAAAAAAAAAAAAAAAAAAAAAAAAAAAAAAAAAAAAAAAAAAAAAAAAAAAAAAAAAAAAAAAAAAAAAAAAAAAAAAAAAAAAAAAAAAAAAAAAAAAAAAAAAAAAAAAAAAAAAAAAAAAAAAAAAAAAAAAAAAAAAAAAAAAAAAAAAAAAAAAAAAAAAAAAAAAAAAAAAAAAAAAAAAAAAAAAAAAAAAAAAAAAAAAAAAAAAAAAAAAAAAAAAAAAAAAAAAAAAAAAAAAAAAAAAAAAAAAAAAAAAAAAAAAAAAAAAAAAAAAAAAAAAAAAAAAAAAAAAAAAAAAAAAAAAAAAAAAAAAAAAAAAAAAAAAAAAAAAAAAAAAAAAAAAAAAAAAAAAAAAAAAAAAAAAAAAAAAAAAAAAAAAAAAAAAAAAAAAAAAAAAAAAAAAAAAAAAAAAAAAAAAAAAAAAAAAAAAAAAAAAAAAAAAAAAAAAAAAAAAAAAAAAAAAAAAAAAAAAAAAAAAAAAAAAAAAAAAAAAAAAAAAAAAAAAAAAAAAAAAAAAAAAAAAAAAAAAAAAAAAAAAAAAAAAAAAAAAAAAAAAAAAAAAAAAAAAAAAAAAAAAAAAAAAAAAAAAAAAAAAAAAAAAAAAAAAAAAAAAAAAAAAAAAAAAAAAAAAAAAAAAAAAAAAAAAAAAAAAAAAAAAAAAAAAAAAAAAAAAAAAAAAAAAAAAAAAAAAAAAAAAAAAAAAAAAAAAAAAAAAAAAAAAAAAAAAAAAAAAAAAAAAAAAAAAAAAAAAAAAAAAAAAAAAAAAAAAAAAAAAAAAAAAAAAAAAAAAAAAAAAAAAAAAAAAAAAAAAAAAAAAAAAAAAAAAAAAAAAAAAAAAAAAAAAAAAAAAAAAAAAAAAAAAAAAAAAAAAAAAAAAAAAAAAAAAAAAAAAAAAAAAAAAAAAAAAAAAAAAAAAAAAAAAAAAAAAAAAAAAAAAAAAAAAAAAAAAAAAAAAAAAAAAAAAAAAAAAAAAAAAAAAAAAAAAAAAAAAAAAAAAAAAAAAAAAAAAAAAAAAAAAAAAAAAAAAAAAAAAAAAAAAAAAAAAAAAAAAAAAAAAAAAAAAAAAAAAAAAAAAAAAAAAAAAAAAAAAAAAAAAAAAAAAAAAAAAAAAAAAAAAAAAAAAAAAAAAAAAAAAAAAAAAAAAAAAAAAAAAAAAAAAAAAAAAAAAAAAAAAAAAAAAAAAAAAAAAAAAAAAAAAAAAAAAAAAAAAAAAAAAAAAAAAAAAAAAAAAAAAAAAAAAAAAAAAAAAAAAAAAAAAAAAAAAAAAAAAAAAAAAAAAAAAAAAAAAAAAAAAAAAAAAAAAAAAAAAAAAAAAAAAAAAAAAAAAAAAAAAAAAAAAAAAAAAAAAAAAAAAAAAAAAAAAAAAAAAAAAAAAAAAAAAAAAAAAAAAAAAAAAAAAAAAAAAAAAAAAAAAAAAAAAAAAAAAAAAAAAAAAAAAAAAAAAAAAAAAAAAAAAAAAAAAAAAAAAAAAAAAAAAAAAAAAAAAAAAAAAAAAAAAAAAAAAAAAAAAAAAAAAAAAAAAAAAAAAAAAAAAAAAAAAAAAAAAAAAAAAAAAAAAAAAAAAAAAAAAAAAAAAAAAAAAAAAAAAAAAAAAAAAAAAAAAAAAAAAAAAAAAAAAAAAAAAAAAAAAAAAAAAAAAAAAAAAAAAAAAAAAAAAAAAAAAAAAAAAAAAAAAAAAAAAAAAAAAAAAAAAAAAAAAAAAAAAAAAAAAAAAAAAAAAAAAAAAAAAAAAAAAAAAAAAAAAAAAAAAAAAAAAAAAAAAAAAAAAAAAAAAAAAAAAAAAAAAAAAAAAAAAAAAAAAAAAAAAAAAAAAAAAAAAAAAAAAAAAAAAAAAAAAAAAAAAAAAAAAAAAAAAAAAAAAAAAAAAAAAAAAAAAAAAAAAAAAAAAAAAAAAAAAAAAAAAAAAAAAAAAAAAAAAAAAAAAAAAAAAAAAAAAAAAAAAAAAAAAAAAAAAAAAAAAAAAAAAAAAAAAAAAAAAAAAAAAAAAAAAAAAAAAAAAAAAAAAAAAAAAAAAAAAAAAAAAAAAAAAAAAAAAAAAAAAAAAAAAAAAAAAAAAAAAAAAAAAAAAAAAAAAAAAAAAAAAAAAAAAAAAAAAAAAAAAAAAAAAAAAAAAAAAAAAAAAAAAAAAAAAAAAAAAAAAAAAAAAAAAAAAAAAAAAAAAAAAAAAAAAAAAAAAAAAAAAAAAAAAAAAAAAAAAAAAAAAAAAAAAAAAAAAAAAAAAAAAAAAAAAAAAAAAAAAAAAAAAAAAAAAAAAAAAAAAAAAAAAAAAAAAAAAAAAAAAAAAAAAAAAAAAAAAAAAAAAAAAAAAAAAAAAAAAAAAAAAAAAAAAAAAAAAAAAAAAAAAAAAAAAAAAAAAAAAAAAAAAAAAAAAAAAAAAAAAAAAAAAAAAAAAAAAAAAAAAAAAAAAAAAAAAAAAAAAAAAAAAAAAAAAAAAAAAAAAAAAAAAAAAAAAAAAAAAAAAAAAAAAAAAAAAAAAAAAAAAAAAAAAAAAAAAAAAAAAAAAAAAAAAAAAAAAAAAAAAAAAAAAAAAAAAAAAAAAAAAAAAAAAAAAAAAAAAAAAAAAAAAAAAAAAAAAAAAAAAAAAAAAAAAAAAAAAAAAAAAAAAAAAAAAAAAAAAAAAAAAAAAAAAAAAAAAAAAAAAAAAAAAAAAAAAAAAAAAAAAAAAAAAAAAAAAAAAAAAAAAAAAAAAAAAAAAAAAAAAAAAAAAAAAAAAAAAAAAAAAAAAAAAAAAAAAAAAAAAAAAAAAAAAAAAAAAAAAAAAAAAAAAAAAAAAAAAAAAAAAAAAAAAAAAAAAAAAAAAAAAAAAAAAAAAAAAAAAAAAAAAAAAAAAAAAAAAAAAAAAAAAAAAAAAAAAAAAAAAAAAAAAAAAAAAAAAAAAAAAAAAAAAAAAAAAAAAAAAAAAAAAAAAAAAAAAAAAAAAAAAAAAAAAAAAAAAAAAAAAAAAAAAAAAAAAAAAAAAAAAAAAAAAAAAAAAAAAAAAAAAAAAAAAAAAAAAAAAAAAAAAAAAAAAAAAAAAAAAAAAAAAAAAAAAAAAAAAAAAAAAAAAAAAAAAAAAAAAAAAAAAAAAAAAAAAAAAAAAAAAAAAAAAAAAAAAAAAAAAAAAAAAAAAAAAAAAAAAAAAAAAAAAAAAAAAAAAAAAAAAAAAAAAAAAAAAAAAAAAAAAAAAAAAAAAAAAAAAAAAAAAAAAAAAAAAAAAAAAAAAAAAAAAAAAAAAAAAAAAAAAAAAAAAAAAAAAAAAAAAAAAAAAAAAAAAAAAAAAAAAAAAAAAAAAAAAAAAAAAAAAAAAAAAAAAAAAAAAAAAAAAAAAAAAAAAAAAAAAAAAAAAAAAAAAAAAAAAAAAAAAAAAAAAAAAAAAAAAAAAAAAAAAAAAAAAAAAAAAAAAAAAAAAAAAAAAAAAAAAAAAAAAAAAAAAAAAAAAAAAAAAAAAAAAAAAAAAAAAAAAAAAAAAAAAAAAAAAAAAAAAAAAAAAAAAAAAAAAAAAAAAAAAAAAAAAAAAAAAAAAAAAAAAAAAAAAAAAAAAAAAAAAAAAAAAAAAAAAAAAAAAAAAAAAAAAAAAAAAAAAAAAAAAAAAAAAAAAAAAAAAAAAAAAAAAAAAAAAAAAAAAAAAAAAAAAAAAAAAAAAAAAAAAAAAAAAAAAAAAAAAAAAAAAAAAAAAAAAAAAAAAAAAAAAAAAAAAAAAAAAAAAAAAAAAAAAAAAAAAAAAAAAAAAAAAAAAAAAAAAAAAAAAAAAAAAAAAAAAAAAAAAAAAAAAAAAAAAAAAAAAAAAAAAAAAAAAAAAAAAAAAAAAAAAAAAAAAAAAAAAAAAAAAAAAAAAAAAAAAAAAAAAAAAAAAAAAAAAAAAAAAAAAAAAAAAAAAAAAAAAAAAAAAAAAAAAAAAAAAAAAAAAAAAAAAAAAAAAAAAAAAAAAAAAAAAAAAAAAAAAAAAAAAAAAAAAAAAAAAAAAAAAAAAAAAAAAAAAAAAAAAAAAAAAAAAAAAAAAAAAAAAAAAAAAAAAAAAAAAAAAAAAAAAAAAAAAAAAAAAAAAAAAAAAAAAAAAAAAAAAAAAAAAAAAAAAAAAAAAAAAAAAAAAAAAAAAAAAAAAAAAAAAAAAAAAAAAAAAAAAAAAAAAAAAAAAAAAAAAAAAAAAAAAAAAAAAAAAAAAAAAAAAAAAAAAAAAAAAAAAAAAAAAAAAAAAAAAAAAAAAAAAAAAAAAAAAAAAAAAAAAAAAAAAAAAAAAAAAAAAAAAAAAAAAAAAAAAAAAAAAAAAAAAAAAAAAAAAAAAAAAAAAAAAAAAAAAAAAAAAAAAAAAAAAAAAAAAAAAAAAAAAAAAAAAAAAAAAAAAAAAAAAAAAAAAAAAAAAAAAAAAAAAAAAAAAAAAAAAAAAAAAAAAAAAAAAAAAAAAAAAAAAAAAAAAAAAAAAAAAAAAAAAAAAAAAAAAAAAAAAAAAAAAAAAAAAAAAAAAAAAAAAAAAAAAAAAAAAAAAAAAAAAAAAAAAAAAAAAAAAAAAAAAAAAAAAAAAAAAAAAAAAAAAAAAAAAAAAAAAAAAAAAAAAAAAAAAAAAAAAAAAAAAAAAAAAAAAAAAAAAAAAAAAAAAAAAAAAAAAAAAAAAAAAAAAAAAAAAAAAAAAAAAAAAAAAAAAAAAAAAAAAAAAAAAAAAAAAAAAAAAAAAAAAAAAAAAAAAAAAAAAAAAAAAAAAAAAAAAAAAAAAAAAAAAAAAAAAAAAAAAAAAAAAAAAAAAAAAAAAAAAAAAAAAAAAAAAAAAAAAAAAAAAAAAAAAAAAAAAAAAAAAAAAAAAAAAAAAAAAAAAAAAAAAAAAAAAAAAAAAAAAAAAAAAAAAAAAAAAAAAAAAAAAAAAAAAAAAAAAAAAAAAAAAAAAAAAAAAAAAAAAAAAAAAAAAAAAAAAAAAAAAAAAAAAAAAAAAAAAAAAAAAAAAAAAAAAAAAAAAAAAAAAAAAAAAAAAAAAAAAAAAAAAAAAAAAAAAAAAAAAAAAAAAAAAAAAAAAAAAAAAAAAAAAAAAAAAAAAAAAAAAAAAAAAAAAAAAAAAAAAAAAAAAAAAAAAAAAAAAAAAAAAAAAAAAAAAAAAAAAAAAAAAAAAAAAAAAAAAAAAAAAAAAAAAAAAAAAAAAAAAAAAAAAAAAAAAAAAAAAAAAAAAAAAAAAAAAAAAAAAAAAAAAAAAAAAAAAAAAAAAAAAAAAAAAAAAAAAAAAAAAAAAAAAAAAAAAAAAAAAAAAAAAAAAAAAAAAAAAAAAAAAAAAAAAAAAAAAAAAAAAAAAAAAAAAAAAAAAAAAAAAAAAAAAAAAAAAAAAAAAAAAAAAAAAAAAAAAAAAAAAAAAAAAAAAAAAAAAAAAAAAAAAAAAAAAAAAAAAAAAAAAAAAAAAAAAAAAAAAAAAAAAAAAAAAAAAAAAAAAAAAAAAAAAAAAAAAAAAAAAAAAAAAAAAAAAAAAAAAAAAAAAAAAAAAAAAAAAAAAAAAAAAAAAAAAAAAAAAAAAAAAAAAAAAAAAAAAAAAAAAAAAAAAAAAAAAAAAAAAAAAAAAAAAAAAAAAAAAAAAAAAAAAAAAAAAAAAAAAAAAAAAAAAAAAAAAAAAAAAAAAAAAAAAAAAAAAAAAAAAAAAAAAAAAAAAAAAAAAAAAAAAAAAAAAAAAAAAAAAAAAAAAAAAAAAAAAAAAAAAAAAAAAAAAAAAAAAAAAAAAAAAAAAAAAAAAAAAAAAAAAAAAAAAAAAAAAAAAAAAAAAAAAAAAAAAAAAAAAAAAAAAAAAAAAAAAAAAAAAAAAAAAAAAAAAAAAAAAAAAAAAAAAAAAAAAAAAAAAAAAAAAAAAAAAAAAAAAAAAAAAAAAAAAAAAAAAAAAAAAAAAAAAAAAAAAAAAAAAAAAAAAAAAAAAAAAAAAAAAAAAAAAAAAAAAAAAAAAAAAAAAAAAAAAAAAAAAAAAAAAAAAAAAAAAAAAAAAAAAAAAAAAAAAAAAAAAAAAAAAAAAAAAAAAAAAAAAAAAAAAAAAAAAAAAAAAAAAAAAAAAAAAAAAAAAAAAAAAAAAAAAAAAAAAAAAAAAAAAAAAAAAAAAAAAAAAAAAAAAAAAAAAAAAAAAAAAAAAAAAAAAAAAAAAAAAAAAAAAAAAAAAAAAAAAAAAAAAAAAAAAAAAAAAAAAAAAAAAAAAAAAAAAAAAAAAAAAAAAAAAAAAAAAAAAAAAAAAAAAAAAAAAAAAAAAAAAAAAAAAAAAAAAAAAAAAAAAAAAAAAAAAAAAAAAAAAAAAAAAAAAAAAAAAAAAAAAAAAAAAAAAAAAAAAAAAAAAAAAAAAAAAAAAAAAAAAAAAAAAAAAAAAAAAAAAAAAAAAAAAAAAAAAAAAAAAAAAAAAAAAAAAAAAAAAAAAAAAAAAAAAAAAAAAAAAAAAAAAAAAAAAAAAAAAAAAAAAAAAAAAAAAAAAAAAAAAAAAAAAAAAAAAAAAAAAAAAAAAAAAAAAAAAAAAAAAAAAAAAAAAAAAAAAAAAAAAAAAAAAAAAAAAAAAAAAAAAAAAAAAAAAAAAAAAAAAAAAAAAAAAAAAAAAAAAAAAAAAAAAAAAAAAAAAAAAAAAAAAAAAAAAAAAAAAAAAAAAAAAAAAAAAAAAAAAAAAAAAAAAAAAAAAAAAAAAAAAAAAAAAAAAAAAAAAAAAAAAAAAAAAAAAAAAAAAAAAAAAAAAAAAAAAAAAAAAAAAAAAAAAAAAAAAAAAAAAAAAAAAAAAAAAAAAAAAAAAAAAAAAAAAAAAAAAAAAAAAAAAAAAAAAAAAAAAAAAAAAAAAAAAAAAAAAAAAAAAAAAAAAAAAAAAAAAAAAAAAAAAAAAAAAAAAAAAAAAAAAAAAAAAAAAAAAAAAAAAAAAAAAAAAAAAAAAAAAAAAAAAAAAAAAAAAAAAAAAAAAAAAAAAAAAAAAAAAAAAAAAAAAAAAAAAAAAAAAAAAAAAAAAAAAAAAAAAAAAAAAAAAAAAAAAAAAAAAAAAAAAAAAAAAAAAAAAAAAAAAAAAAAAAAAAAAAAAAAAAAAAAAAAAAAAAAAAAAAAAAAAAAAAAAAAAAAAAAAAAAAAAAAAAAAAAAAAAAAAAAAAAAAAAAAAAAAAAAAAAAAAAAAAAAAAAAAAAAAAAAAAAAAAAAAAAAAAAAAAAAAAAAAAAAAAAAAAAAAAAAAAAAAAAAAAAAAAAAAAAAAAAAAAAAAAAAAAAAAAAAAAAAAAAAAAAAAAAAAAAAAAAAAAAAAAAAAAAAAAAAAAAAAAAAAAAAAAAAAAAAAAAAAAAAAAAAAAAAAAAAAAAAAAAAAAAAAAAAAAAAAAAAAAAAAAAAAAAAAAAAAAAAAAAAAAAAAAAAAAAAAAAAAAAAAAAAAAAAAAAAAAAAAAAAAAAAAAAAAAAAAAAAAAAAAAAAAAAAAAAAAAAAAAAAAAAAAAAAAAAAAAAAAAAAAAAAAAAAAAAAAAAAAAAAAAAAAAAAAAAAAAAAAAAAAAAAAAAAAAAAAAAAAAAAAAAAAAAAAAAAAAAAAAAAAAAAAAAAAAAAAAAAAAAAAAAAAAAAAAAAAAAAAAAAAAAAAAAAAAAAAAAAAAAAAAAAAAAAAAAAAAAAAAAAAAAAAAAAAAAAAAAAAAAAAAAAAAAAAAAAAAAAAAAAAAAAAAAAAAAAAAAAAAAAAAAAAAAAAAAAAAAAAAAAAAAAAAAAAAAAAAAAAAAAAAAAAAAAAAAAAAAAAAAAAAAAAAAAAAAAAAAAAAAAAAAAAAAAAAAAAAAAAAAAAAAAAAAAAAAAAAAAAAAAAAAAAAAAAAAAAAAAAAAAAAAAAAAAAAAAAAAAAAAAAAAAAAAAAAAAAAAAAAAAAAAAAAAAAAAAAAAAAAAAAAAAAAAAAAAAAAAAAAAAAAAAAAAAAAAAAAAAAAAAAAAAAAAAAAAAAAAAAAAAAAAAAAAAAAAAAAAAAAAAAAAAAAAAAAAAAAAAAAAAAAAAAAAAAAAAAAAAAAAAAAAAAAAAAAAAAAAAAAAAAAAAAAAAAAAAAAAAAAAAAAAAAAAAAAAAAAAAAAAAAAAAAAAAAAAAAAAAAAAAAAAAAAAAAAAAAAAAAAAAAAAAAAAAAAAAAAAAAAAAAAAAAAAAAAAAAAAAAAAAAAAAAAAAAAAAAAAAAAAAAAAAAAAAAAAAAAAAAAAAAAAAAAAAAAAAAAAAAAAAAAAAAAAAAAAAAAAAAAAAAAAAAAAAAAAAAAAAAAAAAAAAAAAAAAAAAAAAAAAAAAAAAAAAAAAAAAAAAAAAAAAAAAAAAAAAAAAAAAAAAAAAAAAAAAAAAAAAAAAAAAAAAAAAAAAAAAAAAAAAAAAAAAAAAAAAAAAAAAAAAAAAAAAAAAAAAAAAAAAAAAAAAAAAAAAAAAAAAAAAAAAAAAAAAAAAAAAAAAAAAAAAAAAAAAAAAAAAAAAAAAAAAAAAAAAAAAAAAAAAAAAAAAAAAAAAAAAAAAAAAAAAAAAAAAAAAAAAAAAAAAAAAAAAAAAAAAAAAAAAAAAAAAAAAAAAAAAAAAAAAAAAAAAAAAAAAAAAAAAAAAAAAAAAAAAAAAAAAAAAAAAAAAAAAAAAAAAAAAAAAAAAAAAAAAAAAAAAAAAAAAAAAAAAAAAAAAAAAAAAAAAAAAAAAAAAAAAAAAAAAAAAAAAAAAAAAAAAAAAAAAAAAAAAAAAAAAAAAAAAAAAAAAAAAAAAAAAAAAAAAAAAAAAAAAAAAAAAAAAAAAAAAAAAAAAAAAAAAAAAAAAAAAAAAAAAAAAAAAAAAAAAAAAAAAAAAAAAAAAAAAAAAAAAAAAAAAAAAAAAAAAAAAAAAAAAAAAAAAAAAAAAAAAAAAAAAAAAAAAAAAAAAAAAAAAAAAAAAAAAAAAAAAAAAAAAAAAAAAAAAAAAAAAAAAAAAAAAAAAAAAAAAAAAAAAAAAAAAAAAAAAAAAAAAAAAAAAAAAAAAAAAAAAAAAAAAAAAAAAAAAAAAAAAAAAAAAAAAAAAAAAAAAAAAAAAAAAAAAAAAAAAAAAAAAAAAAAAAAAAAAAAAAAAAAAAAAAAAAAAAAAAAAAAAAAAAAAAAAAAAAAAAAAAAAAAAAAAAAAAAAAAAAAAAAAAAAAAAAAAAAAAAAAAAAAAAAAAAAAAAAAAAAAAAAAAAAAAAAAAAAAAAAAAAAAAAAAAAAAAAAAAAAAAAAAAAAAAAAAAAAAAAAAAAAAAAAAAAAAAAAAAAAAAAAAAAAAAAAAAAAAAAAAAAAAAAAAAAAAAAAAAAAAAAAAAAAAAAAAAAAAAAAAAAAAAAAAAAAAAAAAAAAAAAAAAAAAAAAAAAAAAAAAAAAAAAAAAAAAAAAAAAAAAAAAAAAAAAAAAAAAAAAAAAAAAAAAAAAAAAAAAAAAAAAAAAAAAAAAAAAAAAAAAAAAAAAAAAAAAAAAAAAAAAAAAAAAAAAAAAAAAAAAAAAAAAAAAAAAAAAAAAAAAAAAAAAAAAAAAAAAAAAAAAAAAAAAAAAAAAAAAAAAAAAAAAAAAAAAAAAAAAAAAAAAAAAAAAAAAAAAAAAAAAAAAAAAAAAAAAAAAAAAAAAAAAAAAAAAAAAAAAAAAAAAAAAAAAAAAAAAAAAAAAAAAAAAAAAAAAAAAAAAAAAAAAAAAAAAAAAAAAAAAAAAAAAAAAAAAAAAAAAAAAAAAAAAAAAAAAAAAAAAAAAAAAAAAAAAAAAAAAAAAAAAAAAAAAAAAAAAAAAAAAAAAAAAAAAAAAAAAAAAAAAAAAAAAAAAAAAAAAAAAAAAAAAAAAAAAAAAAAAAAAAAAAAAAAAAAAAAAAAAAAAAAAAAAAAAAAAAAAAAAAAAAAAAAAAAAAAAAAAAAAAAAAAAAAAAAAAAAAAAAAAAAAAAAAAAAAAAAAAAAAAAAAAAAAAAAAAAAAAAAAAAAAAAAAAAAAAAAAAAAAAAAAAAAAAAAAAAAAAAAAAAAAAAAAAAAAAAAAAAAAAAAAAAAAAAAAAAAAAAAAAAAAAAAAAAAAAAAAAAAAAAAAAAAAAAAAAAAAAAAAAAAAAAAAAAAAAAAAAAAAAAAAAAAAAAAAAAAAAAAAAAAAAAAAAAAAAAAAAAAAAAAAAAAAAAAAAAAAAAAAAAAAAAAAAAAAAAAAAAAAAAAAAAAAAAAAAAAAAAAAAAAAAAAAAAAAAAAAAAAAAAAAAAAAAAAAAAAAAAAAAAAAAAAAAAAAAAAAAAAAAAAAAAAAAAAAAAAAAAAAAAAAAAAAAAAAAAAAAAAAAAAAAAAAAAAAAAAAAAAAAAAAAAAAAAAAAAAAAAAAAAAAAAAAAAAAAAAAAAAAAAAAAAAAAAAAAAAAAAAAAAAAAAAAAAAAAAAAAAAAAAAAAAAAAAAAAAAAAAAAAAAAAAAAAAAAAAAAAAAAAAAAAAAAAAAAAAAAAAAAAAAAAAAAAAAAAAAAAAAAAAAAAAAAAAAAAAAAAAAAAAAAAAAAAAAAAAAAAAAAAAAAAAAAAAAAAAAAAAAAAAAAAAAAAAAAAAAAAAAAAAAAAAAAAAAAAAAAAAAAAAAAAAAAAAAAAAAAAAAAAAAAAAAAAAAAAAAAAAAAAAAAAAAAAAAAAAAAAAAAAAAAAAAAAAAAAAAAAAAAAAAAAAAAAAAAAAAAAAAAAAAAAAAAAAAAAAAAAAAAAAAAAAAAAAAAAAAAAAAAAAAAAAAAAAAAAAAAAAAAAAAAAAAAAAAAAAAAAAAAAAAAAAAAAAAAAAAAAAAAAAAAAAAAAAAAAAAAAAAAAAAAAAAAAAAAAAAAAAAAAAAAAAAAAAAAAAAAAAAAAAAAAAAAAAAAAAAAAAAAAAAAAAAAAAAAAAAAAAAAAAAAAAAAAAAAAAAAAAAAAAAAAAAAAAAAAAAAAAAAAAAAAAAAAAAAAAAAAAAAAAAAAAAAAAAAAAAAAAAAAAAAAAAAAAAAAAAAAAAAAAAAAAAAAAAAAAAAAAAAAAAAAAAAAAAAAAAAAAAAAAAAAAAAAAAAAAAAAAAAAAAAAAAAAAAAAAAAAAAAAAAAAAAAAAAAAAAAAAAAAAAAAAAAAAAAAAAAAAAAAAAAAAAAAAAAAAAAAAAAAAAAAAAAAAAAAAAAAAAAAAAAAAAAAAAAAAAAAAAAAAAAAAAAAAAAAAAAAAAAAAAAAAAAAAAAAAAAAAAAAAAAAAAAAAAAAAAAAAAAAAAAAAAAAAAAAAAAAAAAAAAAAAAAAAAAAAAAAAAAAAAAAAAAAAAAAAAAAAAAAAAAAAAAAAAAAAAAAAAAAAAAAAAAAAAAAAAAAAAAAAAAAAAAAAAAAAAAAAAAAAAAAAAAAAAAAAAAAAAAAAAAAAAAAAAAAAAAAAAAAAAAAAAAAAAAAAAAAAAAAAAAAAAAAAAAAAAAAAAAAAAAAAAAAAAAAAAAAAAAAAAAAAAAAAAAAAAAAAAAAAAAAAAAAAAAAAAAAAAAAAAAAAAAAAAAAAAAAAAAAAAAAAAAAAAAAAAAAAAAAAAAAAAAAAAAAAAAAAAAAAAAAAAAAAAAAAAAAAAAAAAAAAAAAAAAAAAAAAAAAAAAAAAAAAAAAAAAAAAAAAAAAAAAAAAAAAAAAAAAAAAAAAAAAAAAAAAAAAAAAAAAAAAAAAAAAAAAAAAAAAAAAAAAAAAAAAAAAAAAAAAAAAAAAAAAAAAAAAAAAAAAAAAAAAAAAAAAAAAAAAAAAAAAAAAAAAAAAAAAAAAAAAAAAAAAAAAAAAAAAAAAAAAAAAAAAAAAAAAAAAAAAAAAAAAAAAAAAAAAAAAAAAAAAAAAAAAAAAAAAAAAAAAAAAAAAAAAAAAAAAAAAAAAAAAAAAAAAAAAAAAAAAAAAAAAAAAAAAAAAAAAAAAAAAAAAAAAAAAAAAAAAAAAAAAAAAAAAAAAAAAAAAAAAAAAAAAAAAAAAAAAAAAAAAAAAAAAAAAAAAAAAAAAAAAAAAAAAAAAAAAAAAAAAAAAAAAAAAAAAAAAAAAAAAAAAAAAAAAAAAAAAAAAAAAAAAAAAAAAAAAAAAAAAAAAAAAAAAAAAAAAAAAAAAAAAAAAAAAAAAAAAAAAAAAAAAAAAAAAAAAAAAAAAAAAAAAAAAAAAAAAAAAAAAAAAAAAAAAAAAAAAAAAAAAAAAAAAAAAAAAAAAAAAAAAAAAAAAAAAAAAAAAAAAAAAAAAAAAAAAAAAAAAAAAAAAAAAAAAAAAAAAAAAAAAAAAAAAAAAAAAAAAAAAAAAAAAAAAAAAAAAAAAAAAAAAAAAAAAAAAAAAAAAAAAAAAAAAAAAAAAAAAAAAAAAAAAAAAAAAAAAAAAAAAAAAAAAAAAAAAAAAAAAAAAAAAAAAAAAAAAAAAAAAAAAAAAAAAAAAAAAAAAAAAAAAAAAAAAAAAAAAAAAAAAAAAAAAAAAAAAAAAAAAAAAAAAAAAAAAAAAAAAAAAAAAAAAAAAAAAAAAAAAAAAAAAAAAAAAAAAAAAAAAAAAAAAAAAAAAAAAAAAAAAAAAAAAAAAAAAAAAAAAAAAAAAAAAAAAAAAAAAAAAAAAAAAAAAAAAAAAAAAAAAAAAAAAAAAAAAAAAAAAAAAAAAAAAAAAAAAAAAAAAAAAAAAAAAAAAAAAAAAAAAAAAAAAAAAAAAAAAAAAAAAAAAAAAAAAAAAAAAAAAAAAAAAAAAAAAAAAAAAAAAAAAAAAAAAAAAAAAAAAAAAAAAAAAAAAAAAAAAAAAAAAAAAAAAAAAAAAAAAAAAAAAAAAAAAAAAAAAAAAAAAAAAAAAAAAAAAAAAAAAAAAAAAAAAAAAAAAAAAAAAAAAAAAAAAAAAAAAAAAAAAAAAAAAAAAAAAAAAAAAAAAAAAAAAAAAAAAAAAAAAAAAAAAAAAAAAAAAAAAAAAAAAAAAAAAAAAAAAAAAAAAAAAAAAAAAAAAAAAAAAAAAAAAAAAAAAAAAAAAAAAAAAAAAAAAAAAAAAAAAAAAAAAAAAAAAAAAAAAAAAAAAAAAAAAAAAAAAAAAAAAAAAAAAAAAAAAAAAAAAAAAAAAAAAAAAAAAAAAAAAAAAAAAAAAAAAAAAAAAAAAAAAAAAAAAAAAAAAAAAAAAAAAAAAAAAAAAAAAAAAAAAAAAAAAAAAAAAAAAAAAAAAAAAAAAAAAAAAAAAAAAAAAAAAAAAAAAAAAAAAAAAAAAAAAAAAAAAAAAAAAAAAAAAAAAAAAAAAAAAAAAAAAAAAAAAAAAAAAAAAAAAAAAAAAAAAAAAAAAAAAAAAAAAAAAAAAAAAAAAAAAAAAAAAAAAAAAAAAAAAAAAAAAAAAAAAAAAAAAAAAAAAAAAAAAAAAAAAAAAAAAAAAAAAAAAAAAAAAAAAAAAAAAAAAAAAAAAAAAAAAAAAAAAAAAAAAAAAAAAAAAAAAAAAAAAAAAAAAAAAAAAAAAAAAAAAAAAAAAAAAAAAAAAAAAAAAAAAAAAAAAAAAAAAAAAAAAAAAAAAAAAAAAAAAAAAAAAAAAAAAAAAAAAAAAAAAAAAAAAAAAAAAAAAAAAAAAAAAAAAAAAAAAAAAAAAAAAAAAAAAAAAAAAAAAAAAAAAAAAAAAAAAAAAAAAAAAAAAAAAAAAAAAAAAAAAAAAAAAAAAAAAAAAAAAAAAAAAAAAAAAAAAAAAAAAAAAAAAAAAAAAAAAAAAAAAAAAAAAAAAAAAAAAAAAAAAAAAAAAAAAAAAAAAAAAAAAAAAAAAAAAAAAAAAAAAAAAAAAAAAAAAAAAAAAAAAAAAAAAAAAAAAAAAAAAAAAAAAAAAAAAAAAAAAAAAAAAAAAAAAAAAAAAAAAAAAAAAAAAAAAAAAAAAAAAAAAAAAAAAAAAAAAAAAAAAAAAAAAAAAAAAAAAAAAAAAAAAAAAAAAAAAAAAAAAAAAAAAAAAAAAAAAAAAAAAAAAAAAAAAAAAAAAAAAAAAAAAAAAAAAAAAAAAAAAAAAAAAAAAAAAAAAAAAAAAAAAAAAAAAAAAAAAAAAAAAAAAAAAAAAAAAAAAAAAAAAAAAAAAAAAAAAAAAAAAAAAAAAAAAAAAAAAAAAAAAAAAAAAAAAAAAAAAAAAAAAAAAAAAAAAAAAAAAAAAAAAAAAAAAAAAAAAAAAAAAAAAAAAAAAAAAAAAAAAAAAAAAAAAAAAAAAAAAAAAAAAAAAAAAAAAAAAAAAAAAAAAAAAAAAAAAAAAAAAAAAAAAAAAAAAAAAAAAAAAAAAAAAAAAAAAAAAAAAAAAAAAAAAAAAAAAAAAAAAAAAAAAAAAAAAAAAAAAAAAAAAAAAAAAAAAAAAAAAAAAAAAAAAAAAAAAAAAAAAAAAAAAAAAAAAAAAAAAAAAAAAAAAAAAAAAAAAAAAAAAAAAAAAAAAAAAAAAAAAAAAAAAAAAAAAAAAAAAAAAAAAAAAAAAAAAAAAAAAAAAAAAAAAAAAAAAAAAAAAAAAAAAAAAAAAAAAAAAAAAAAAAAAAAAAAAAAAAAAAAAAAAAAAAAAAAAAAAAAAAAAAAAAAAAAAAAAAAAAAAAAAAAAAAAAAAAAAAAAAAAAAAAAAAAAAAAAAAAAAAAAAAAAAAAAAAAAAAAAAAAAAAAAAAAAAAAAAAAAAAAAAAAAAAAAAAAAAAAAAAAAAAAAAAAAAAAAAAAAAAAAAAAAAAAAAAAAAAAAAAAAAAAAAAAAAAAAAAAAAAAAAAAAAAAAAAAAAAAAAAAAAAAAAAAAAAAAAAAAAAAAAAAAAAAAAAAAAAAAAAAAAAAAAAAAAAAAAAAAAAAAAAAAAAAAAAAAAAAAAAAAAAAAAAAAAAAAAAAAAAAAAAAAAAAAAAAAAAAAAAAAAAAAAAAAAAAAAAAAAAAAAAAAAAAAAAAAAAAAAAAAAAAAAAAAAAAAAAAAAAAAAAAAAAAAAAAAAAAAAAAAAAAAAAAAAAAAAAAAAAAAAAAAAAAAAAAAAAAAAAAAAAAAAAAAAAAAAAAAAAAAAAAAAAAAAAAAAAAAAAAAAAAAAAAAAAAAAAAAAAAAAAAAAAAAAAAAAAAAAAAAAAAAAAAAAAAAAAAAAAAAAAAAAAAAAAAAAAAAAAAAAAAAAAAAAAAAAAAAAAAAAAAAAAAAAAAAAAAAAAAAAAAAAAAAAAAAAAAAAAAAAAAAAAAAAAAAAAAAAAAAAAAAAAAAAAAAAAAAAAAAAAAAAAAAAAAAAAAAAAAAAAAAAAAAAAAAAAAAAAAAAAAAAAAAAAAAAAAAAAAAAAAAAAAAAAAAAAAAAAAAAAAAAAAAAAAAAAAAAAAAAAAAAAAAAAAAAAAAAAAAAAAAAAAAAAAAAAAAAAAAAAAAAAAAAAAAAAAAAAAAAAAAAAAAAAAAAAAAAAAAAAAAAAAAAAAAAAAAAAAAAAAAAAAAAAAAAAAAAAAAAAAAAAAAAAAAAAAAAAAAAAAAAAAAAAAAAAAAAAAAAAAAAAAAAAAAAAAAAAAAAAAAAAAAAAAAAAAAAAAAAAAAAAAAAAAAAAAAAAAAAAAAAAAAAAAAAAAAAAAAAAAAAAAAAAAAAAAAAAAAAAAAAAAAAAAAAAAAAAAAAAAAAAAAAAAAAAAAAAAAAAAAAAAAAAAAAAAAAAAAAAAAAAAAAAAAAAAAAAAAAAAAAAAAAAAAAAAAAAAAAAAAAAAAAAAAAAAAAAAAAAAAAAAAAAAAAAAAAAAAAAAAAAAAAAAAAAAAAAAAAAAAAAAAAAAAAAAAAAAAAAAAAAAAAAAAAAAAAAAAAAAAAAAAAAAAAAAAAAAAAAAAAAAAAAAAAAAAAAAAAAAAAAAAAAAAAAAAAAAAAAAAAAAAAAAAAAAAAAAAAAAAAAAAAAAAAAAAAAAAAAAAAAAAAAAAAAAAAAAAAAAAAAAAAAAAAAAAAAAAAAAAAAAAAAAAAAAAAAAAAAAAAAAAAAAAAAAAAAAAAAAAAAAAAAAAAAAAAAAAAAAAAAAAAAAAAAAAAAAAAAAAAAAAAAAAAAAAAAAAAAAAAAAAAAAAAAAAAAAAAAAAAAAAAAAAAAAAAAAAAAAAAAAAAAAAAAAAAAAAAAAAAAAAAAAAAAAAAAAAAAAAAAAAAAAAAAAAAAAAAAAAAAAAAAAAAAAAAAAAAAAAAAAAAAAAAAAAAAAAAAAAAAAAAAAAAAAAAAAAAAAAAAAAAAAAAAAAAAAAAAAAAAAAAAAAAAAAAAAAAAAAAAAAAAAAAAAAAAAAAAAAAAAAAAAAAAAAAAAAAAAAAAAAAAAAAAAAAAAAAAAAAAAAAAAAAAAAAAAAAAAAAAAAAAAAAAAAAAAAAAAAAAAAAAAAAAAAAAAAAAAAAAAAAAAAAAAAAAAAAAAAAAAAAAAAAAAAAAAAAAAAAAAAAAAAAAAAAAAAAAAAAAAAAAAAAAAAAAAAAAAAAAAAAAAAAAAAAAAAAAAAAAAAAAAAAAAAAAAAAAAAAAAAAAAAAAAAAAAAAAAAAAAAAAAAAAAAAAAAAAAAAAAAAAAAAAAAAAAAAAAAAAAAAAAAAAAAAAAAAAAAAAAAAAAAAAAAAAAAAAAAAAAAAAAAAAAAAAAAAAAAAAAAAAAAAAAAAAAAAAAAAAAAAAAAAAAAAAAAAAAAAAAAAAAAAAAAAAAAAAAAAAAAAAAAAAAAAAAAAAAAAAAAAAAAAAAAAAAAAAAAAAAAAAAAAAAAAAAAAAAAAAAAAAAAAAAAAAAAAAAAAAAAAAAAAAAAAAAAAAAAAAAAAAAAAAAAAAAAAAAAAAAAAAAAAAAAAAAAAAAAAAAAAAAAAAAAAAAAAAAAAAAAAAAAAAAAAAAAAAAAAAAAAAAAAAAAAAAAAAAAAAAAAAAAAAAAAAAAAAAAAAAAAAAAAAAAAAAAAAAAAAAAAAAAAAAAAAAAAAAAAAAAAAAAAAAAAAAAAAAAAAAAAAAAAAAAAAAAAAAAAAAAAAAAAAAAAAAAAAAAAAAAAAAAAAAAAAAAAAAAAAAAAAAAAAAAAAAAAAAAAAAAAAAAAAAAAAAAAAAAAAAAAAAAAAAAAAAAAAAAAAAAAAAAAAAAAAAAAAAAAAAAAAAAAAAAAAAAAAAAAAAAAAAAAAAAAAAAAAAAAAAAAAAAAAAAAAAAAAAAAAAAAAAAAAAAAAAAAAAAAAAAAAAAAAAAAAAAAAAAAAAAAAAAAAAAAAAAAAAAAAAAAAAAAAAAAAAAAAAAAAAAAAAAAAAAAAAAAAAAAAAAAAAAAAAAAAAAAAAAAAAAAAAAAAAAAAAAAAAAAAAAAAAAAAAAAAAAAAAAAAAAAAAAAAAAAAAAAAAAAAAAAAAAAAAAAAAAAAAAAAAAAAAAAAAAAAAAAAAAAAAAAAAAAAAAAAAAAAAAAAAAAAAAAAAAAAAAAAAAAAAAAAAAAAAAAAAAAAAAAAAAAAAAAAAAAAAAAAAAAAAAAAAAAAAAAAAAAAAAAAAAAAAAAAAAAAAAAAAAAAAAAAAAAAAAAAAAAAAAAAAAAAAAAAAAAAAAAAAAAAAAAAAAAAAAAAAAAAAAAAAAAAAAAAAAAAAAAAAAAAAAAAAAAAAAAAAAAAAAAAAAAAAAAAAAAAAAAAAAAAAAAAAAAAAAAAAAAAAAAAAAAAAAAAAAAAAAAAAAAAAAAAAAAAAAAAAAAAAAAAAAAAAAAAAAAAAAAAAAAAAAAAAAAAAAAAAAAAAAAAAAAAAAAAAAAAAAAAAAAAAAAAAAAAAAAAAAAAAAAAAAAAAAAAAAAAAAAAAAAAAAAAAAAAAAAAAAAAAAAAAAAAAAAAAAAAAAAAAAAAAAAAAAAAAAAAAAAAAAAAAAAAAAAAAAAAAAAAAAAAAAAAAAAAAAAAAAAAAAAAAAAAAAAAAAAAAAAAAAAAAAAAAAAAAAAAAAAAAAAAAAAAAAAAAAAAAAAAAAAAAAAAAAAAAAAAAAAAAAAAAAAAAAAAAAAAAAAAAAAAAAAAAAAAAAAAAAAAAAAAAAAAAAAAAAAAAAAAAAAAAAAAAAAAAAAAAAAAAAAAAAAAAAAAAAAAAAAAAAAAAAAAAAAAAAAAAAAAAAAAAAAAAAAAAAAAAAAAAAAAAAAAAAAAAAAAAAAAAAAAAAAAAAAAAAAAAAAAAAAAAAAAAAAAAAAAAAAAAAAAAAAAAAAAAAAAAAAAAAAAAAAAAAAAAAAAAAAAAAAAAAAAAAAAAAAAAAAAAAAAAAAAAAAAAAAAAAAAAAAAAAAAAAAAAAAAAAAAAAAAAAAAAAAAAAAAAAAAAAAAAAAAAAAAAAAAAAAAAAAAAAAAAAAAAAAAAAAAAAAAAAAAAAAAAAAAAAAAAAAAAAAAAAAAAAAAAAAAAAAAAAAAAAAAAAAAAAAAAAAAAAAAAAAAAAAAAAAAAAAAAAAAAAAAAAAAAAAAAAAAAAAAAAAAAAAAAAAAAAAAAAAAAAAAAAAAAAAAAAAAAAAAAAAAAAAAAAAAAAAAAAAAAAAAAAAAAAAAAAAAAAAAAAAAAAAAAAAAAAAAAAAAAAAAAAAAAAAAAAAAAAAAAAAAAAAAAAAAAAAAAAAAAAAAAAAAAAAAAAAAAAAAAAAAAAAAAAAAAAAAAAAAAAAAAAAAAAAAAAAAAAAAAAAAAAAAAAAAAAAAAAAAAAAAAAAAAAAAAAAAAAAAAAAAAAAAAAAAAAAAAAAAAAAAAAAAAAAAAAAAAAAAAAAAAAAAAAAAAAAAAAAAAAAAAAAAAAAAAAAAAAAAAAAAAAAAAAAAAAAAAAAAAAAAAAAAAAAAAAAAAAAAAAAAAAAAAAAAAAAAAAAAAAAAAAAAAAAAAAAAAAAAAAAAAAAAAAAAAAAAAAAAAAAAAAAAAAAAAAAAAAAAAAAAAAAAAAAAAAAAAAAAAAAAAAAAAAAAAAAAAAAAAAAAAAAAAAAAAAAAAAAAAAAAAAAAAAAAAAAAAAAAAAAAAAAAAAAAAAAAAAAAAAAAAAAAAAAAAAAAAAAAAAAAAAAAAAAAAAAAAAAAAAAAAAAAAAAAAAAAAAAAAAAAAAAAAAAAAAAAAAAAAAAAAAAAAAAAAAAAAAAAAAAAAAAAAAAAAAAAAAAAAAAAAAAAAAAAAAAAAAAAAAAAAAAAAAAAAAAAAAAAAAAAAAAAAAAAAAAAAAAAAAAAAAAAAAAAAAAAAAAAAAAAAAAAAAAAAAAAAAAAAAAAAAAAAAAAAAAAAAAAAAAAAAAAAAAAAAAAAAAAAAAAAAAAAAAAAAAAAAAAAAAAAAAAAAAAAAAAAAAAAAAAAAAAAAAAAAAAAAAAAAAAAAAAAAAAAAAAAAAAAAAAAAAAAAAAAAAAAAAAAAAAAAAAAAAAAAAAAAAAAAAAAAAAAAAAAAAAAAAAAAAAAAAAAAAAAAAAAAAAAAAAAAAAAAAAAAAAAAAAAAAAAAAAAAAAAAAAAAAAAAAAAAAAAAAAAAAAAAAAAAAAAAAAAAAAAAAAAAAAAAAAAAAAAAAAAAAAAAAAAAAAAAAAAAAAAAAAAAAAAAAAAAAAAAAAAAAAAAAAAAAAAAAAAAAAAAAAAAAAAAAAAAAAAAAAAAAAAAAAAAAAAAAAAAAAAAAAAAAAAAAAAAAAAAAAAAAAAAAAAAAAAAAAAAAAAAAAAAAAAAAAAAAAAAAAAAAAAAAAAAAAAAAAAAAAAAAAAAAAAAAAAAAAAAAAAAAAAAAAAAAAAAAAAAAAAAAAAAAAAAAAAAAAAAAAAAAAAAAAAAAAAAAAAAAAAAAAAAAAAAAAAAAAAAAAAAAAAAAAAAAAAAAAAAAAAAAAAAAAAAAAAAAAAAAAAAAAAAAAAAAAAAAAAAAAAAAAAAAAAAAAAAAAAAAAAAAAAAAAAAAAAAAAAAAAAAAAAAAAAAAAAAAAAAAAAAAAAAAAAAAAAAAAAAAAAAAAAAAAAAAAAAAAAAAAAAAAAAAAAAAAAAAAAAAAAAAAAAAAAAAAAAAAAAAAAAAAAAAAAAAAAAAAAAAAAAAAAAAAAAAAAAAAAAAAAAAAAAAAAAAAAAAAAAAAAAAAAAAAAAAAAAAAAAAAAAAAAAAAAAAAAAAAAAAAAAAAAAAAAAAAAAAAAAAAAAAAAAAAAAAAAAAAAAAAAAAAAAAAAAAAAAAAAAAAAAAAAAAAAAAAAAAAAAAAAAAAAAAAAAAAAAAAAAAAAAAAAAAAAAAAAAAAAAAAAAAAAAAAAAAAAAAAAAAAAAAAAAAAAAAAAAAAAAAAAAAAAAAAAAAAAAAAAAAAAAAAAAAAAAAAAAAAAAAAAAAAAAAAAAAAAAAAAAAAAAAAAAAAAAAAAAAAAAAAAAAAAAAAAAAAAAAAAAAAAAAAAAAAAAAAAAAAAAAAAAAAAAAAAAAAAAAAAAAAAAAAAAAAAAAAAAAAAAAAAAAAAAAAAAAAAAAAAAAAAAAAAAAAAAAAAAAAAAAAAAAAAAAAAAAAAAAAAAAAAAAAAAAAAAAAAAAAAAAAAAAAAAAAAAAAAAAAAAAAAAAAAAAAAAAAAAAAAAAAAAAAAAAAAAAAAAAAAAAAAAAAAAAAAAAAAAAAAAAAAAAAAAAAAAAAAAAAAAAAAAAAAAAAAAAAAAAAAAAAAAAAAAAAAAAAAAAAAAAAAAAAAAAAAAAAAAAAAAAAAAAAAAAAAAAAAAAAAAAAAAAAAAAAAAAAAAAAAAAAAAAAAAAAAAAAAAAAAAAAAAAAAAAAAAAAAAAAAAAAAAAAAAAAAAAAAAAAAAAAAAAAAAAAAAAAAAAAAAAAAAAAAAAAAAAAAAAAAAAAAAAAAAAAAAAAAAAAAAAAAAAAAAAAAAAAAAAAAAAAAAAAAAAAAAAAAAAAAAAAAAAAAAAAAAAAAAAAAAAAAAAAAAAAAAAAAAAAAAAAAAAAAAAAAAAAAAAAAAAAAAAAAAAAAAAAAAAAAAAAAAAAAAAAAAAAAAAAAAAAAAAAAAAAAAAAAAAAAAAAAAAAAAAAAAAAAAAAAAAAAAAAAAAAAAAAAAAAAAAAAAAAAAAAAAAAAAAAAAAAAAAAAAAAAAAAAAAAAAAAAAAAAAAAAAAAAAAAAAAAAAAAAAAAAAAAAAAAAAAAAAAAAAAAAAAAAAAAAAAAAAAAAAAAAAAAAAAAAAAAAAAAAAAAAAAAAAAAAAAAAAAAAAAAAAAAAAAAAAAAAAAAAAAAAAAAAAAAAAAAAAAAAAAAAAAAAAAAAAAAAAAAAAAAAAAAAAAAAAAAAAAAAAAAAAAAAAAAAAAAAAAAAAAAAAAAAAAAAAAAAAAAAAAAAAAAAAAAAAAAAAAAAAAAAAAAAAAAAAAAAAAAAAAAAAAAAAAAAAAAAAAAAAAAAAAAAAAAAAAAAAAAAAAAAAAAAAAAAAAAAAAAAAAAAAAAAAAAAAAAAAAAAAAAAAAAAAAAAAAAAAAAAAAAAAAAAAAAAAAAAAAAAAAAAAAAAAAAAAAAAAAAAAAAAAAAAAAAAAAAAAAAAAAAAAAAAAAAAAAAAAAAAAAAAAAAAAAAAAAAAAAAAAAAAAAAAAAAAAAAAAAAAAAAAAAAAAAAAAAAAAAAAAAAAAAAAAAAAAAAAAAAAAAAAAAAAAAAAAAAAAAAAAAAAAAAAAAAAAAAAAAAAAAAAAAAAAAAAAAAAAAAAAAAAAAAAAAAAAAAAAAAAAAAAAAAAAAAAAAAAAAAAAAAAAAAAAAAAAAAAAAAAAAAAAAAAAAAAAAAAAAAAAAAAAAAAAAAAAAAAAAAAAAAAAAAAAAAAAAAAAAAAAAAAAAAAAAAAAAAAAAAAAAAAAAAAAAAAAAAAAAAAAAAAAAAAAAAAAAAAAAAAAAAAAAAAAAAAAAAAAAAAAAAAAAAAAAAAAAAAAAAAAAAAAAAAAAAAAAAAAAAAAAAAAAAAAAAAAAAAAAAAAAAAAAAAAAAAAAAAAAAAAAAAAAAAAAAAAAAAAAAAAAAAAAAAAAAAAAAAAAAAAAAAAAAAAAAAAAAAAAAAAAAAAAAAAAAAAAAAAAAAAAAAAAAAAAAAAAAAAAAAAAAAAAAAAAAAAAAAAAAAAAAAAAAAAAAAAAAAAAAAAAAAAAAAAAAAAAAAAAAAAAAAAAAAAAAAAAAAAAAAAAAAAAAAAAAAAAAAAAAAAAAAAAAAAAAAAAAAAAAAAAAAAAAAAAAAAAAAAAAAAAAAAAAAAAAAAAAAAAAAAAAAAAAAAAAAAAAAAAAAAAAAAAAAAAAAAAAAAAAAAAAAAAAAAAAAAAAAAAAAAAAAAAAAAAAAAAAAAAAAAAAAAAAAAAAAAAAAAAAAAAAAAAAAAAAAAAAAAAAAAAAAAAAAAAAAAAAAAAAAAAAAAAAAAAAAAAAAAAAAAAAAAAAAAAAAAAAAAAAAAAAAAAAAAAAAAAAAAAAAAAAAAAAAAAAAAAAAAAAAAAAAAAAAAAAAAAAAAAAAAAAAAAAAAAAAAAAAAAAAAAAAAAAAAAAAAAAAAAAAAAAAAAAAAAAAAAAAAAAAAAAAAAAAAAAAAAAAAAAAAAAAAAAAAAAAAAAAAAAAAAAAAAAAAAAAAAAAAAAAAAAAAAAAAAAAAAAAAAAAAAAAAAAAAAAAAAAAAAAAAAAAAAAAAAAAAAAAAAAAAAAAAAAAAAAAAAAAAAAAAAAAAAAAAAAAAAAAAAAAAAAAAAAAAAAAAAAAAAAAAAAAAAAAAAAAAAAAAAAAAAAAAAAAAAAAAAAAAAAAAAAAAAAAAAAAAAAAAAAAAAAAAAAAAAAAAAAAAAAAAAAAAAAAAAAAAAAAAAAAAAAAAAAAAAAAAAAAAAAAAAAAAAAAAAAAAAAAAAAAAAAAAAAAAAAAAAAAAAAAAAAAAAAAAAAAAAAAAAAAAAAAAAAAAAAAAAAAAAAAAAAAAAAAAAAAAAAAAAAAAAAAAAAAAAAAAAAAAAAAAAAAAAAAAAAAAAAAAAAAAAAAAAAAAAAAAAAAAAAAAAAAAAAAAAAAAAAAAAAAAAAAAAAAAAAAAAAAAAAAAAAAAAAAAAAAAAAAAAAAAAAAAAAAAAAAAAAAAAAAAAAAAAAAAAAAAAAAAAAAAAAAAAAAAAAAAAAAAAAAAAAAAAAAAAAAAAAAAAAAAAAAAAAAAAAAAAAAAAAAAAAAAAAAAAAAAAAAAAAAAAAAAAAAAAAAAAAAAAAAAAAAAAAAAAAAAAAAAAAAAAAAAAAAAAAAAAAAAAAAAAAAAAAAAAAAAAAAAAAAAAAAAAAAAAAAAAAAAAAAAAAAAAAAAAAAAAAAAAAAAAAAAAAAAAAAAAAAAAAAAAAAAAAAAAAAAAAAAAAAAAAAAAAAAAAAAAAAAAAAAAAAAAAAAAAAAAAAAAAAAAAAAAAAAAAAAAAAAAAAAAAAAAAAAAAAAAAAAAAAAAAAAAAAAAAAAAAAAAAAAAAAAAAAAAAAAAAAAAAAAAAAAAAAAAAAAAAAAAAAAAAAAAAAAAAAAAAAAAAAAAAAAAAAAAAAAAAAAAAAAAAAAAAAAAAAAAAAAAAAAAAAAAAAAAAAAAAAAAAAAAAAAAAAAAAAAAAAAAAAAAAAAAAAAAAAAAAAAAAAAAAAAAAAAAAAAAAAAAAAAAAAAAAAAAAAAAAAAAAAAAAAAAAAAAAAAAAAAAAAAAAAAAAAAAAAAAAAAAAAAAAAAAAAAAAAAAAAAAAAAAAAAAAAAAAAAAAAAAAAAAAAAAAAAAAAAAAAAAAAAAAAAAAAAAAAAAAAAAAAAAAAAAAAAAAAAAAAAAAAAAAAAAAAAAAAAAAAAAAAAAAAAAAAAAAAAAAAAAAAAAAAAAAAAAAAAAAAAAAAAAAAAAAAAAAAAAAAAAAAAAAAAAAAAAAAAAAAAAAAAAAAAAAAAAAAAAAAAAAAAAAAAAAAAAAAAAAAAAAAAAAAAAAAAAAAAAAAAAAAAAAAAAAAAAAAAAAAAAAAAAAAAAAAAAAAAAAAAAAAAAAAAAAAAAAAAAAAAAAAAAAAAAAAAAAAAAAAAAAAAAAAAAAAAAAAAAAAAAAAAAAAAAAAAAAAAAAAAAAAAAAAAAAAAAAAAAAAAAAAAAAAAAAAAAAAAAAAAAAAAAAAAAAAAAAAAAAAAAAAAAAAAAAAAAAAAAAAAAAAAAAAAAAAAAAAAAAAAAAAAAAAAAAAAAAAAAAAAAAAAAAAAAAAAAAAAAAAAAAAAAAAAAAAAAAAAAAAAAAAAAAAAAAAAAAAAAAAAAAAAAAAAAAAAAAAAAAAAAAAAAAAAAAAAAAAAAAAAAAAAAAAAAAAAAAAAAAAAAAAAAAAAAAAAAAAAAAAAAAAAAAAAAAAAAAAAAAAAAAAAAAAAAAAAAAAAAAAAAAAAAAAAAAAAAAAAAAAAAAAAAAAAAAAAAAAAAAAAAAAAAAAAAAAAAAAAAAAAAAAAAAAAAAAAAAAAAAAAAAAAAAAAAAAAAAAAAAAAAAAAAAAAAAAAAAAAAAAAAAAAAAAAAAAAAAAAAAAAAAAAAAAAAAAAAAAAAAAAAAAAAAAAAAAAAAAAAAAAAAAAAAAAAAAAAAAAAAAAAAAAAAAAAAAAAAAAAAAAAAAAAAAAAAAAAAAAAAAAAAAAAAAAAAAAAAAAAAAAAAAAAAAAAAAAAAAAAAAAAAAAAAAAAAAAAAAAAAAAAAAAAAAAAAAAAAAAAAAAAAAAAAAAAAAAAAAAAAAAAAAAAAAAAAAAAAAAAAAAAAAAAAAAAAAAAAAAAAAAAAAAAAAAAAAAAAAAAAAAAAAAAAAAAAAAAAAAAAAAAAAAAAAAAAAAAAAAAAAAAAAAAAAAAAAAAAAAAAAAAAAAAAAAAAAAAAAAAAAAAAAAAAAAAAAAAAAAAAAAAAAAAAAAAAAAAAAAAAAAAAAAAAAAAAAAAAAAAAAAAAAAAAAAAAAAAAAAAAAAAAAAAAAAAAAAAAAAAAAAAAAAAAAAAAAAAAAAAAAAAAAAAAAAAAAAAAAAAAAAAAAAAAAAAAAAAAAAAAAAAAAAAAAAAAAAAAAAAAAAAAAAAAAAAAAAAAAAAAAAAAAAAAAAAAAAAAAAAAAAAAAAAAAAAAAAAAAAAAAAAAAAAAAAAAAAAAAAAAAAAAAAAAAAAAAAAAAAAAAAAAAAAAAAAAAAAAAAAAAAAAAAAAAAAAAAAAAAAAAAAAAAAAAAAAAAAAAAAAAAAAAAAAAAAAAAAAAAAAAAAAAAAAAAAAAAAAAAAAAAAAAAAAAAAAAAAAAAAAAAAAAAAAAAAAAAAAAAAAAAAAAAAAAAAAAAAAAAAAAAAAAAAAAAAAAAAAAAAAAAAAAAAAAAAAAAAAAAAAAAAAAAAAAAAAAAAAAAAAAAAAAAAAAAAAAAAAAAAAAAAAAAAAAAAAAAAAAAAAAAAAAAAAAAAAAAAAAAAAAAAAAAAAAAAAAAAAAAAAAAAAAAAAAAAAAAAAAAAAAAAAAAAAAAAAAAAAAAAAAAAAAAAAAAAAAAAAAAAAAAAAAAAAAAAAAAAAAAAAAAAAAAAAAAAAAAAAAAAAAAAAAAAAAAAAAAAAAAAAAAAAAAAAAAAAAAAAAAAAAAAAAAAAAAAAAAAAAAAAAAAAAAAAAAAAAAAAAAAAAAAAAAAAAAAAAAAAAAAAAAAAAAAAAAAAAAAAAAAAAAAAAAAAAAAAAAAAAAAAAAAAAAAAAAAAAAAAAAAAAAAAAAAAAAAAAAAAAAAAAAAAAAAAAAAAAAAAAAAAAAAAAAAAAAAAAAAAAAAAAAAAAAAAAAAAAAAAAAAAAAAAAAAAAAAAAAAAAAAAAAAAAAAAAAAAAAAAAAAAAAAAAAAAAAAAAAAAAAAAAAAAAAAAAAAAAAAAAAAAAAAAAAAAAAAAAAAAAAAAAAAAAAAAAAAAAAAAAAAAAAAAAAAAAAAAAAAAAAAAAAAAAAAAAAAAAAAAAAAAAAAAAAAAAAAAAAAAAAAAAAAAAAAAAAAAAAAAAAAAAAAAAAAAAAAAAAAAAAAAAAAAAAAAAAAAAAAAAAAAAAAAAAAAAAAAAAAAAAAAAAAAAAAAAAAAAAAAAAAAAAAAAAAAAAAAAAAAAAAAAAAAAAAAAAAAAAAAAAAAAAAAAAAAAAAAAAAAAAAAAAAAAAAAAAAAAAAAAAAAAAAAAAAAAAAAAAAAAAAAAAAAAAAAAAAAAAAAAAAAAAAAAAAAAAAAAAAAAAAAAAAAAAAAAAAAAAAAAAAAAAAAAAAAAAAAAAAAAAAAAAAAAAAAAAAAAAAAAAAAAAAAAAAAAAAAAAAAAAAAAAAAAAAAAAAAAAAAAAAAAAAAAAAAAAAAAAAAAAAAAAAAAAAAAAAAAAAAAAAAAAAAAAAAAAAAAAAAAAAAAAAAAAAAAAAAAAAAAAAAAAAAAAAAAAAAAAAAAAAAAAAAAAAAAAAAAAAAAAAAAAAAAAAAAAAAAAAAAAAAAAAAAAAAAAAAAAAAAAAAAAAAAAAAAAAAAAAAAAAAAAAAAAAAAAAAAAAAAAAAAAAAAAAAAAAAAAAAAAAAAAAAAAAAAAAAAAAAAAAAAAAAAAAAAAAAAAAAAAAAAAAAAAAAAAAAAAAAAAAAAAAAAAAAAAAAAAAAAAAAAAAAAAAAAAAAAAAAAAAAAAAAAAAAAAAAAAAAAAAAAAAAAAAAAAAAAAAAAAAAAAAAAAAAAAAAAAAAAAAAAAAAAAAAAAAAAAAAAAAAAAAAAAAAAAAAAAAAAAAAAAAAAAAAAAAAAAAAAAAAAAAAAAAAAAAAAAAAAAAAAAAAAAAAAAAAAAAAAAAAAAAAAAAAAAAAAAAAAAAAAAAAAAAAAAAAAAAAAAAAAAAAAAAAAAAAAAAAAAAAAAAAAAAAAAAAAAAAAAAAAAAAAAAAAAAAAAAAAAAAAAAAAAAAAAAAAAAAAAAAAAAAAAAAAAAAAAAAAAAAAAAAAAAAAAAAAAAAAAAAAAAAAAAAAAAAAAAAAAAAAAAAAAAAAAAAAAAAAAAAAAAAAAAAAAAAAAAAAAAAAAAAAAAAAAAAAAAAAAAAAAAAAAAAAAAAAAAAAAAAAAAAAAAAAAAAAAAAAAAAAAAAAAAAAAAAAAAAAAAAAAAAAAAAAAAAAAAAAAAAAAAAAAAAAAAAAAAAAAAAAAAAAAAAAAAAAAAAAAAAAAAAAAAAAAAAAAAAAAAAAAAAAAAAAAAAAAAAAAAAAAAAAAAAAAAAAAAAAAAAAAAAAAAAAAAAAAAAAAAAAAAAAAAAAAAAAAAAAAAAAAAAAAAAAAAAAAAAAAAAAAAAAAAAAAAAAAAAAAAAAAAAAAAAAAAAAAAAAAAAAAAAAAAAAAAAAAAAAAAAAAAAAAAAAAAAAAAAAAAAAAAAAAAAAAAAAAAAAAAAAAAAAAAAAAAAAAAAAAAAAAAAAAAAAAAAAAAAAAAAAAAAAAAAAAAAAAAAAAAAAAAAAAAAAAAAAAAAAAAAAAAAAAAAAAAAAAAAAAAAAAAAAAAAAAAAAAAAAAAAAAAAAAAAAAAAAAAAAAAAAAAAAAAAAAAAAAAAAAAAAAAAAAAAAAAAAAAAAAAAAAAAAAAAAAAAAAAAAAAAAAAAAAAAAAAAAAAAAAAAAAAAAAAAAAAAAAAAAAAAAAAAAAAAAAAAAAAAAAAAAAAAAAAAAAAAAAAAAAAAAAAAAAAAAAAAAAAAAAAAAAAAAAAAAAAAAAAAAAAAAAAAAAAAAAAAAAAAAAAAAAAAAAAAAAAAAAAAAAAAAAAAAAAAAAAAAAAAAAAAAAAAAAAAAAAAAAAAAAAAAAAAAAAAAAAAAAAAAAAAAAAAAAAAAAAAAAAAAAAAAAAAAAAAAAAAAAAAAAAAAAAAAAAAAAAAAAAAAAAAAAAAAAAAAAAAAAAAAAAAAAAAAAAAAAAAAAAAAAAAAAAAAAAAAAAAAAAAAAAAAAAAAAAAAAAAAAAAAAAAAAAAAAAAAAAAAAAAAAAAAAAAAAAAAAAAAAAAAAAAAAAAAAAAAAAAAAAAAAAAAAAAAAAAAAAAAAAAAAAAAAAAAAAAAAAAAAAAAAAAAAAAAAAAAAAAAAAAAAAAAAAAAAAAAAAAAAAAAAAAAAAAAAAAAAAAAAAAAAAAAAAAAAAAAAAAAAAAAAAAAAAAAAAAAAAAAAAAAAAAAAAAAAAAAAAAAAAAAAAAAAAAAAAAAAAAAAAAAAAAAAAAAAAAAAAAAAAAAAAAAAAAAAAAAAAAAAAAAAAAAAAAAAAAAAAAAAAAAAAAAAAAAAAAAAAAAAAAAAAAAAAAAAAAAAAAAAAAAAAAAAAAAAAAAAAAAAAAAAAAAAAAAAAAAAAAAAAAAAAAAAAAAAAAAAAAAAAAAAAAAAAAAAAAAAAAAAAAAAAAAAAAAAAAAAAAAAAAAAAAAAAAAAAAAAAAAAAAAAAAAAAAAAAAAAAAAAAAAAAAAAAAAAAAAAAAAAAAAAAAAAAAAAAAAAAAAAAAAAAAAAAAAAAAAAAAAAAAAAAAAAAAAAAAAAAAAAAAAAAAAAAAAAAAAAAAAAAAAAAAAAAAAAAAAAAAAAAAAAAAAAAAAAAAAAAAAAAAAAAAAAAAAAAAAAAAAAAAAAAAAAAAAAAAAAAAAAAAAAAAAAAAAAAAAAAAAAAAAAAAAAAAAAAAAAAAAAAAAAAAAAAAAAAAAAAAAAAAAAAAAAAAAAAAAAAAAAAAAAAAAAAAAAAAAAAAAAAAAAAAAAAAAAAAAAAAAAAAAAAAAAAAAAAAAAAAAAAAAAAAAAAAAAAAAAAAAAAAAAAAAAAAAAAAAAAAAAAAAAAAAAAAAAAAAAAAAAAAAAAAAAAAAAAAAAAAAAAAAAAAAAAAAAAAAAAAAAAAAAAAAAAAAAAAAAAAAAAAAAAAAAAAAAAAAAAAAAAAAAAAAAAAAAAAAAAAAAAAAAAAAAAAAAAAAAAAAAAAAAAAAAAAAAAAAAAAAAAAAAAAAAAAAAAAAAAAAAAAAAAAAAAAAAAAAAAAAAAAAAAAAAAAAAAAAAAAAAAAAAAAAAAAAAAAAAAAAAAAAAAAAAAAAAAAAAAAAAAAAAAAAAAAAAAAAAAAAAAAAAAAAAAAAAAAAAAAAAAAAAAAAAAAAAAAAAAAAAAAAAAAAAAAAAAAAAAAAAAAAAAAAAAAAAAAAAAAAAAAAAAAAAAAAAAAAAAAAAAAAAAAAAAAAAAAAAAAAAAAAAAAAAAAAAAAAAAAAAAAAAAAAAAAAAAAAAAAAAAAAAAAAAAAAAAAAAAAAAAAAAAAAAAAAAAAAAAAAAAAAAAAAAAAAAAAAAAAAAAAAAAAAAAAAAAAAAAAAAAAAAAAAAAAAAAAAAAAAAAAAAAAAAAAAAAAAAAAAAAAAAAAAAAAAAAAAAAAAAAAAAAAAAAAAAAAAAAAAAAAAAAAAAAAAAAAAAAAAAAAAAAAAAAAAAAAAAAAAAAAAAAAAAAAAAAAAAAAAAAAAAAAAAAAAAAAAAAAAAAAAAAAAAAAAAAAAAAAAAAAAAAAAAAAAAAAAAAAAAAAAAAAAAAAAAAAAAAAAAAAAAAAAAAAAAAAAAAAAAAAAAAAAAAAAAAAAAAAAAAAAAAAAAAAAAAAAAAAAAAAAAAAAAAAAAAAAAAAAAAAAAAAAAAAAAAAAAAAAAAAAAAAAAAAAAAAAAAAAAAAAAAAAAAAAAAAAAAAAAAAAAAAAAAAAAAAAAAAAAAAAAAAAAAAAAAAAAAAAAAAAAAAAAAAAAAAAAAAAAAAAAAAAAAAAAAAAAAAAAAAAAAAAAAAAAAAAAAAAAAAAAAAAAAAAAAAAAAAAAAAAAAAAAAAAAAAAAAAAAAAAAAAAAAAAAAAAAAAAAAAAAAAAAAAAAAAAAAAAAAAAAAAAAAAAAAAAAAAAAAAAAAAAAAAAAAAAAAAAAAAAAAAAAAAAAAAAAAAAAAAAAAAAAAAAAAAAAAAAAAAAAAAAAAAAAAAAAAAAAAAAAAAAAAAAAAAAAAAAAAAAAAAAAAAAAAAAAAAAAAAAAAAAAAAAAAAAAAAAAAAAAAAAAAAAAAAAAAAAAAAAAAAAAAAAAAAAAAAAAAAAAAAAAAAAAAAAAAAAAAAAAAAAAAAAAAAAAAAAAAAAAAAAAAAAAAAAAAAAAAAAAAAAAAAAAAAAAAAAAAAAAAAAAAAAAAAAAAAAAAAAAAAAAAAAAAAAAAAAAAAAAAAAAAAAAAAAAAAAAAAAAAAAAAAAAAAAAAAAAAAAAAAAAAAAAAAAAAAAAAAAAAAAAAAAAAAAAAAAAAAAAAAAAAAAAAAAAAAAAAAAAAAAAAAAAAAAAAAAAAAAAAAAAAAAAAAAAAAAAAAAAAAAAAAAAAAAAAAAAAAAAAAAAAAAAAAAAAAAAAAAAAAAAAAAAAAAAAAAAAAAAAAAAAAAAAAAAAAAAAAAAAAAAAAAAAAAAAAAAAAAAAAAAAAAAAAAAAAAAAAAAAAAAAAAAAAAAAAAAAAAAAAAAAAAAAAAAAAAAAAAAAAAAAAAAAAAAAAAAAAAAAAAAAAAAAAAAAAAAAAAAAAAAAAAAAAAAAAAAAAAAAAAAAAAAAAAAAAAAAAAAAAAAAAAAAAAAAAAAAAAAAAAAAAAAAAAAAAAAAAAAAAAAAAAAAAAAAAAAAAAAAAAAAAAAAAAAAAAAAAAAAAAAAAAAAAAAAAAAAAAAAAAAAAAAAAAAAAAAAAAAAAAAAAAAAAAAAAAAAAAAAAAAAAAAAAAAAAAAAAAAAAAAAAAAAAAAAAAAAAAAAAAAAAAAAAAAAAAAAAAAAAAAAAAAAAAAAAAAAAAAAAAAAAAAAAAAAAAAAAAAAAAAAAAAAAAAAAAAAAAAAAAAAAAAAAAAAAAAAAAAAAAAAAAAAAAAAAAAAAAAAAAAAAAAAAAAAAAAAAAAAAAAAAAAAAAAAAAAAAAAAAAAAAAAAAAAAAAAAAAAAAAAAAAAAAAAAAAAAAAAAAAAAAAAAAAAAAAAAAAAAAAAAAAAAAAAAAAAAAAAAAAAAAAAAAAAAAAAAAAAAAAAAAAAAAAAAAAAAAAAAAAAAAAAAAAAAAAAAAAAAAAAAAAAAAAAAAAAAAAAAAAAAAAAAAAAAAAAAAAAAAAAAAAAAAAAAAAAAAAAAAAAAAAAAAAAAAAAAAAAAAAAAAAAAAAAAAAAAAAAAAAAAAAAAAAAAAAAAAAAAAAAAAAAAAAAAAAAAAAAAAAAAAAAAAAAAAAAAAAAAAAAAAAAAAAAAAAAAAAAAAAAAAAAAAAAAAAAAAAAAAAAAAAAAAAAAAAAAAAAAAAAAAAAAAAAAAAAAAAAAAAAAAAAAAAAAAAAAAAAAAAAAAAAAAAAAAAAAAAAAAAAAAAAAAAAAAAAAAAAAAAAAAAAAAAAAAAAAAAAAAAAAAAAAAAAAAAAAAAAAAAAAAAAAAAAAAAAAAAAAAAAAAAAAAAAAAAAAAAAAAAAAAAAAAAAAAAAAAAAAAAAAAAAAAAAAAAAAAAAAAAAAAAAAAAAAAAAAAAAAAAAAAAAAAAAAAAAAAAAAAAAAAAAAAAAAAAAAAAAAAAAAAAAAAAAAAAAAAAAAAAAAAAAAAAAAAAAAAAAAAAAAAAAAAAAAAAAAAAAAAAAAAAAAAAAAAAAAAAAAAAAAAAAAAAAAAAAAAAAAAAAAAAAAAAAAAAAAAAAAAAAAAAAAAAAAAAAAAAAAAAAAAAAAAAAAAAAAAAAAAAAAAAAAAAAAAAAAAAAAAAAAAAAAAAAAAAAAAAAAAAAAAAAAAAAAAAAAAAAAAAAAAAAAAAAAAAAAAAAAAAAAAAAAAAAAAAAAAAAAAAAAAAAAAAAAAAAAAAAAAAAAAAAAAAAAAAAAAAAAAAAAAAAAAAAAAAAAAAAAAAAAAAAAAAAAAAAAAAAAAAAAAAAAAAAAAAAAAAAAAAAAAAAAAAAAAAAAAAAAAAAAAAAAAAAAAAAAAAAAAAAAAAAAAAAAAAAAAAAAAAAAAAAAAAAAAAAAAAAAAAAAAAAAAAAAAAAAAAAAAAAAAAAAAAAAAAAAAAAAAAAAAAAAAAAAAAAAAAAAAAAAAAAAAAAAAAAAAAAAAAAAAAAAAAAAAAAAAAAAAAAAAAAAAAAAAAAAAAAAAAAAAAAAAAAAAAAAAAAAAAAAAAAAAAAAAAAAAAAAAAAAAAAAAAAAAAAAAAAAAAAAAAAAAAAAAAAAAAAAAAAAAAAAAAAAAAAAAAAAAAAAAAAAAAAAAAAAAAAAAAAAAAAAAAAAAAAAAAAAAAAAAAAAAAAAAAAAAAAAAAAAAAAAAAAAAAAAAAAAAAAAAAAAAAAAAAAAAAAAAAAAAAAAAAAAAAAAAAAAAAAAAAAAAAAAAAAAAAAAAAAAAAAAAAAAAAAAAAAAAAAAAAAAAAAAAAAAAAAAAAAAAAAAAAAAAAAAAAAAAAAAAAAAAAAAAAAAAAAAAAAAAAAAAAAAAAAAAAAAAAAAAAAAAAAAAAAAAAAAAAAAAAAAAAAAAAAAAAAAAAAAAAAAAAAAAAAAAAAAAAAAAAAAAAAAAAAAAAAAAAAAAAAAAAAAAAAAAAAAAAAAAAAAAAAAAAAAAAAAAAAAAAAAAAAAAAAAAAAAAAAAAAAAAAAAAAAAAAAAAAAAAAAAAAAAAAAAAAAAAAAAAAAAAAAAAAAAAAAAAAAAAAAAAAAAAAAAAAAAAAAAAAAAAAAAAAAAAAAAAAAAAAAAAAAAAAAAAAAAAAAAAAAAAAAAAAAAAAAAAAAAAAAAAAAAAAAAAAAAAAAAAAAAAAAAAAAAAAAAAAAAAAAAAAAAAAAAAAAAAAAAAAAAAAAAAAAAAAAAAAAAAAAAAAAAAAAAAAAAAAAAAAAAAAAAAAAAAAAAAAAAAAAAAAAAAAAAAAAAAAAAAAAAAAAAAAAAAAAAAAAAAAAAAAAAAAAAAAAAAAAAAAAAAAAAAAAAAAAAAAAAAAAAAAAAAAAAAAAAAAAAAAAAAAAAAAAAAAAAAAAAAAAAAAAAAAAAAAAAAAAAAAAAAAAAAAAAAAAAAAAAAAAAAAAAAAAAAAAAAAAAAAAAAAAAAAAAAAAAAAAAAAAAAAAAAAAAAAAAAAAAAAAAAAAAAAAAAAAAAAAAAAAAAAAAAAAAAAAAAAAAAAAAAAAAAAAAAAAAAAAAAAAAAAAAAAAAAAAAAAAAAAAAAAAAAAAAAAAAAAAAAAAAAAAAAAAAAAAAAAAAAAAAAAAAAAAAAAAAAAAAAAAAAAAAAAAAAAAAAAAAAAAAAAAAAAAAAAAAAAAAAAAAAAAAAAAAAAAAAAAAAAAAAAAAAAAAAAAAAAAAAAAAAAAAAAAAAAAAAAAAAAAAAAAAAAAAAAAAAAAAAAAAAAAAAAAAAAAAAAAAAAAAAAAAAAAAAAAAAAAAAAAAAAAAAAAAAAAAAAAAAAAAAAAAAAAAAAAAAAAAAAAAAAAAAAAAAAAAAAAAAAAAAAAAAAAAAAAAAAAAAAAAAAAAAAAAAAAAAAAAAAAAAAAAAAAAAAAAAAAAAAAAAAAAAAAAAAAAAAAAAAAAAAAAAAAAAAAAAAAAAAAAAAAAAAAAAAAAAAAAAAAAAAAAAAAAAAAAAAAAAAAAAAAAAAAAAAAAAAAAAAAAAAAAAAAAAAAAAAAAAAAAAAAAAAAAAAAAAAAAAAAAAAAAAAAAAAAAAAAAAAAAAAAAAAAAAAAAAAAAAAAAAAAAAAAAAAAAAAAAAAAAAAAAAAAAAAAAAAAAAAAAAAAAAAAAAAAAAAAAAAAAAAAAAAAAAAAAAAAAAAAAAAAAAAAAAAAAAAAAAAAAAAAAAAAAAAAAAAAAAAAAAAAAAAAAAAAAAAAAAAAAAAAAAAAAAAAAAAAAAAAAAAAAAAAAAAAAAAAAAAAAAAAAAAAAAAAAAAAAAAAAAAAAAAAAAAAAAAAAAAAAAAAAAAAAAAAAAAAAAAAAAAAAAAAAAAAAAAAAAAAAAAAAAAAAAAAAAAAAAAAAAAAAAAAAAAAAAAAAAAAAAAAAAAAAAAAAAAAAAAAAAAAAAAAAAAAAAAAAAAAAAAAAAAAAAAAAAAAAAAAAAAAAAAAAAAAAAAAAAAAAAAAAAAAAAAAAAAAAAAAAAAAAAAAAAAAAAAAAAAAAAAAAAAAAAAAAAAAAAAAAAAAAAAAAAAAAAAAAAAAAAAAAAAAAAAAAAAAAAAAAAAAAAAAAAAAAAAAAAAAAAAAAAAAAAAAAAAAAAAAAAAAAAAAAAAAAAAAAAAAAAAAAAAAAAAAAAAAAAAAAAAAAAAAAAAAAAAAAAAAAAAAAAAAAAAAAAAAAAAAAAAAAAAAAAAAAAAAAAAAAAAAAAAAAAAAAAAAAAAAAAAAAAAAAAAAAAAAAAAAAAAAAAAAAAAAAAAAAAAAAAAAAAAAAAAAAAAAAAAAAAAAAAAAAAAAAAAAAAAAAAAAAAAAAAAAAAAAAAAAAAAAAAAAAAAAAAAAAAAAAAAAAAAAAAAAAAAAAAAAAAAAAAAAAAAAAAAAAAAAAAAAAAAAAAAAAAAAAAAAAAAAAAAAAAAAAAAAAAAAAAAAAAAAAAAAAAAAAAAAAAAAAAAAAAAAAAAAAAAAAAAAAAAAAAAAAAAAAAAAAAAAAAAAAAAAAAAAAAAAAAAAAAAAAAAAAAAAAAAAAAAAAAAAAAAAAAAAAAAAAAAAAAAAAAAAAAAAAAAAAAAAAAAAAAAAAAAAAAAAAAAAAAAAAAAAAAAAAAAAAAAAAAAAAAAAAAAAAAAAAAAAAAAAAAAAAAAAAAAAAAAAAAAAAAAAAAAAAAAAAAAAAAAAAAAAAAAAAAAAAAAAAAAAAAAAAAAAAAAAAAAAAAAAAAAAAAAAAAAAAAAAAAAAAAAAAAAAAAAAAAAAAAAAAAAAAAAAAAAAAAAAAAAAAAAAAAAAAAAAAAAAAAAAAAAAAAAAAAAAAAAAAAAAAAAAAAAAAAAAAAAAAAAAAAAAAAAAAAAAAAAAAAAAAAAAAAAAAAAAAAAAAAAAAAAAAAAAAAAAAAAAAAAAAAAAAAAAAAAAAAAAAAAAAAAAAAAAAAAAAAAAAAAAAAAAAAAAAAAAAAAAAAAAAAAAAAAAAAAAAAAAAAAAAAAAAAAAAAAAAAAAAAAAAAAAAAAAAAAAAAAAAAAAAAAAAAAAAAAAAAAAAAAAAAAAAAAAAAAAAAAAAAAAAAAAAAAAAAAAAAAAAAAAAAAAAAAAAAAAAAAAAAAAAAAAAAAAAAAAAAAAAAAAAAAAAAAAAAAAAAAAAAAAAAAAAAAAAAAAAAAAAAAAAAAAAAAAAAAAAAAAAAAAAAAAAAAAAAAAAAAAAAAAAAAAAAAAAAAAAAAAAAAAAAAAAAAAAAAAAAAAAAAAAAAAAAAAAAAAAAAAAAAAAAAAAAAAAAAAAAAAAAAAAAAAAAAAAAAAAAAAAAAAAAAAAAAAAAAAAAAAAAAAAAAAAAAAAAAAAAAAAAAAAAAAAAAAAAAAAAAAAAAAAAAAAAAAAAAAAAAAAAAAAAAAAAAAAAAAAAAAAAAAAAAAAAAAAAAAAAAAAAAAAAAAAAAAAAAAAAAAAAAAAAAAAAAAAAAAAAAAAAAAAAAAAAAAAAAAAAAAAAAAAAAAAAAAAAAAAAAAAAAAAAAAAAAAAAAAAAAAAAAAAAAAAAAAAAAAAAAAAAAAAAAAAAAAAAAAAAAAAAAAAAAAAAAAAAAAAAAAAAAAAAAAAAAAAAAAAAAAAAAAAAAAAAAAAAAAAAAAAAAAAAAAAAAAAAAAAAAAAAAAAAAAAAAAAAAAAAAAAAAAAAAAAAAAAAAAAAAAAAAAAAAAAAAAAAAAAAAAAAAAAAAAAAAAAAAAAAAAAAAAAAAAAAAAAAAAAAAAAAAAAAAAAAAAAAAAAAAAAAAAAAAAAAAAAAAAAAAAAAAAAAAAAAAAAAAAAAAAAAAAAAAAAAAAAAAAAAAAAAAAAAAAAAAAAAAAAAAAAAAAAAAAAAAAAAAAAAAAAAAAAAAAAAAAAAAAAAAAAAAAAAAAAAAAAAAAAAAAAAAAAAAAAAAAAAAAAAAAAAAAAAAAAAAAAAAAAAAAAAAAAAAAAAAAAAAAAAAAAAAAAAAAAAAAAAAAAAAAAAAAAAAAAAAAAAAAAAAAAAAAAAAAAAAAAAAAAAAAAAAAAAAAAAAAAAAAAAAAAAAAAAAAAAAAAAAAAAAAAAAAAAAAAAAAAAAAAAAAAAAAAAAAAAAAAAAAAAAAAAAAAAAAAAAAAAAAAAAAAAAAAAAAAAAAAAAAAAAAAAAAAAAAAAAAAAAAAAAAAAAAAAAAAAAAAAAAAAAAAAAAAAAAAAAAAAAAAAAAAAAAAAAAAAAAAAAAAAAAAAAAAAAAAAAAAAAAAAAAAAAAAAAAAAAAAAAAAAAAAAAAAAAAAAAAAAAAAAAAAAAAAAAAAAAAAAAAAAAAAAAAAAAAAAAAAAAAAAAAAAAAAAAAAAAAAAAAAAAAAAAAAAAAAAAAAAAAAAAAAAAAAAAAAAAAAAAAAAAAAAAAAAAAAAAAAAAAAAAAAAAAAAAAAAAAAAAAAAAAAAAAAAAAAAAAAAAAAAAAAAAAAAAAAAAAAAAAAAAAAAAAAAAAAAAAAAAAAAAAAAAAAAAAAAAAAAAAAAAAAAAAAAAAAAAAAAAAAAAAAAAAAAAAAAAAAAAAAAAAAAAAAAAAAAAAAAAAAAAAAAAAAAAAAAAAAAAAAAAAAAAAAAAAAAAAAAAAAAAAAAAAAAAAAAAAAAAAAAAAAAAAAAAAAAAAAAAAAAAAAAAAAAAAAAAAAAAAAAAAAAAAAAAAAAAAAAAAAAAAAAAAAAAAAAAAAAAAAAAAAAAAAAAAAAAAAAAAAAAAAAAAAAAAAAAAAAAAAAAAAAAAAAAAAAAAAAAAAAAAAAAAAAAAAAAAAAAAAAAAAAAAAAAAAAAAAAAAAAAAAAAAAAAAAAAAAAAAAAAAAAAAAAAAAAAAAAAAAAAAAAAAAAAAAAAAAAAAAAAAAAAAAAAAAAAAAAAAAAAAAAAAAAAAAAAAAAAAAAAAAAAAAAAAAAAAAAAAAAAAAAAAAAAAAAAAAAAAAAAAAAAAAAAAAAAAAAAAAAAAAAAAAAAAAAAAAAAAAAAAAAAAAAAAAAAAAAAAAAAAAAAAAAAAAAAAAAAAAAAAAAAAAAAAAAAAAAAAAAAAAAAAAAAAAAAAAAAAAAAAAAAAAAAAAAAAAAAAAAAAAAAAAAAAAAAAAAAAAAAAAAAAAAAAAAAAAAAAAAAAAAAAAAAAAAAAAAAAAAAAAAAAAAAAAAAAAAAAAAAAAAAAAAAAAAAAAAAAAAAAAAAAAAAAAAAAAAAAAAAAAAAAAAAAAAAAAAAAAAAAAAAAAAAAAAAAAAAAAAAAAAAAAAAAAAAAAAAAAAAAAAAAAAAAAAAAAAAAAAAAAAAAAAAAAAAAAAAAAAAAAAAAAAAAAAAAAAAAAAAAAAAAAAAAAAAAAAAAAAAAAAAAAAAAAAAAAAAAAAAAAAAAAAAAAAAAAAAAAAAAAAAAAAAAAAAAAAAAAAAAAAAAAAAAAAAAAAAAAAAAAAAAAAAAAAAAAAAAAAAAAAAAAAAAAAAAAAAAAAAAAAAAAAAAAAAAAAAAAAAAAAAAAAAAAAAAAAAAAAAAAAAAAAAAAAAAAAAAAAAAAAAAAAAAAAAAAAAAAAAAAAAAAAAAAAAAAAAAAAAAAAAAAAAAAAAAAAAAAAAAAAAAAAAAAAAAAAAAAAAAAAAAAAAAAAAAAAAAAAAAAAAAAAAAAAAAAAAAAAAAAAAAAAAAAAAAAAAAAAAAAAAAAAAAAAAAAAAAAAAAAAAAAAAAAAAAAAAAAAAAAAAAAAAAAAAAAAAAAAAAAAAAAAAAAAAAAAAAAAAAAAAAAAAAAAAAAAAAAAAAAAAAAAAAAAAAAAAAAAAAAAAAAAAAAAAAAAAAAAAAAAAAAAAAAAAAAAAAAAAAAAAAAAAAAAAAAAAAAAAAAAAAAAAAAAAAAAAAAAAAAAAAAAAAAAAAAAAAAAAAAAAAAAAAAAAAAAAAAAAAAAAAAAAAAAAAAAAAAAAAAAAAAAAAAAAAAAAAAAAAAAAAAAAAAAAAAAAAAAAAAAAAAAAAAAAAAAAAAAAAAAAAAAAAAAAAAAAAAAAAAAAAAAAAAAAAAAAAAAAAAAAAAAAAAAAAAAAAAAAAAAAAAAAAAAAAAAAAAAAAAAAAAAAAAAAAAAAAAAAAAAAAAAAAAAAAAAAAAAAAAAAAAAAAAAAAAAAAAAAAAAAAAAAAAAAAAAAAAAAAAAAAAAAAAAAAAAAAAAAAAAAAAAAAAAAAAAAAAAAAAAAAAAAAAAAAAAAAAAAAAAAAAAAAAAAAAAAAAAAAAAAAAAAAAAAAAAAAAAAAAAAAAAAAAAAAAAAAAAAAAAAAAAAAAAAAAAAAAAAAAAAAAAAAAAAAAAAAAAAAAAAAAAAAAAAAAAAAAAAAAAAAAAAAAAAAAAAAAAAAAAAAAAAAAAAAAAAAAAAAAAAAAAAAAAAAAAAAAAAAAAAAAAAAAAAAAAAAAAAAAAAAAAAAAAAAAAAAAAAAAAAAAAAAAAAAAAAAAAAAAAAAAAAAAAAAAAAAAAAAAAAAAAAAAAAAAAAAAAAAAAAAAAAAAAAAAAAAAAAAAAAAAAAAAAAAAAAAAAAAAAAAAAAAAAAAAAAAAAAAAAAAAAAAAAAAAAAAAAAAAAAAAAAAAAAAAAAAAAAAAAAAAAAAAAAAAAAAAAAAAAAAAAAAAAAAAAAAAAAAAAAAAAAAAAAAAAAAAAAAAAAAAAAAAAAAAAAAAAAAAAAAAAAAAAAAAAAAAAAAAAAAAAAAAAAAAAAAAAAAAAAAAAAAAAAAAAAAAAAAAAAAAAAAAAAAAAAAAAAAAAAAAAAAAAAAAAAAAAAAAAAAAAAAAAAAAAAAAAAAAAAAAAAAAAAAAAAAAAAAAAAAAAAAAAAAAAAAAAAAAAAAAAAAAAAAAAAAAAAAAAAAAAAAAAAAAAAAAAAAAAAAAAAAAAAAAAAAAAAAAAAAAAAAAAAAAAAAAAAAAAAAAAAAAAAAAAAAAAAAAAAAAAAAAAAAAAAAAAAAAAAAAAAAAAAAAAAAAAAAAAAAAAAAAAAAAAAAAAAAAAAAAAAAAAAAAAAAAAAAAAAAAAAAAAAAAAAAAAAAAAAAAAAAAAAAAAAAAAAAAAAAAAAAAAAAAAAAAAAAAAAAAAAAAAAAAAAAAAAAAAAAAAAAAAAAAAAAAAAAAAAAAAAAAAAAAAAAAAAAAAAAAAAAAAAAAAAAAAAAAAAAAAAAAAAAAAAAAAAAAAAAAAAAAAAAAAAAAAAAAAAAAAAAAAAAAAAAAAAAAAAAAAAAAAAAAAAAAAAAAAAAAAAAAAAAAAAAAAAAAAAAAAAAAAAAAAAAAAAAAAAAAAAAAAAAAAAAAAAAAAAAAAAAAAAAAAAAAAAAAAAAAAAAAAAAAAAAAAAAAAAAAAAAAAAAAAAAAAAAAAAAAAAAAAAAAAAAAAAAAAAAAAAAAAAAAAAAAAAAAAAAAAAAAAAAAAAAAAAAAAAAAAAAAAAAAAAAAAAAAAAAAAAAAAAAAAAAAAAAAAAAAAAAAAAAAAAAAAAAAAAAAAAAAAAAAAAAAAAAAAAAAAAAAAAAAAAAAAAAAAAAAAAAAAAAAAAAAAAAAAAAAAAAAAAAAAAAAAAAAAAAAAAAAAAAAAAAAAAAAAAAAAAAAAAAAAAAAAAAAAAAAAAAAAAAAAAAAAAAAAAAAAAAAAAAAAAAAAAAAAAAAAAAAAAAAAAAAAAAAAAAAAAAAAAAAAAAAAAAAAAAAAAAAAAAAAAAAAAAAAAAAAAAAAAAAAAAAAAAAAAAAAAAAAAAAAAAAAAAAAAAAAAAAAAAAAAAAAAAAAAAAAAAAAAAAAAAAAAAAAAAAAAAAAAAAAAAAAAAAAAAAAAAAAAAAAAAAAAAAAAAAAAAAAAAAAAAAAAAAAAAAAAAAAAAAAAAAAAAAAAAAAAAAAAAAAAAAAAAAAAAAAAAAAAAAAAAAAAAAAAAAAAAAAAAAAAAAAAAAAAAAAAAAAAAAAAAAAAAAAAAAAAAAAAAAAAAAAAAAAAAAAAAAAAAAAAAAAAAAAAAAAAAAAAAAAAAAAAAAAAAAAAAAAAAAAAAAAAAAAAAAAAAAAAAAAAAAAAAAAAAAAAAAAAAAAAAAAAAAAAAAAAAAAAAAAAAAAAAAAAAAAAAAAAAAAAAAAAAAAAAAAAAAAAAAAAAAAAAAAAAAAAAAAAAAAAAAAAAAAAAAAAAAAAAAAAAAAAAAAAAAAAAAAAAAAAAAAAAAAAAAAAAAAAAAAAAAAAAAAAAAAAAAAAAAAAAAAAAAAAAAAAAAAAAAAAAAAAAAAAAAAAAAAAAAAAAAAAAAAAAAAAAAAAAAAAAAAAAAAAAAAAAAAAAAAAAAAAAAAAAAAAAAAAAAAAAAAAAAAAAAAAAAAAAAAAAAAAAAAAAAAAAAAAAAAAAAAAAAAAAAAAAAAAAAAAAAAAAAAAAAAAAAAAAAAAAAAAAAAAAAAAAAAAAAAAAAAAAAAAAAAAAAAAAAAAAAAAAAAAAAAAAAAAAAAAAAAAAAAAAAAAAAAAAAAAAAAAAAAAAAAAAAAAAAAAAAAAAAAAAAAAAAAAAAAAAAAAAAAAAAAAAAAAAAAAAAAAAAAAAAAAAAAAAAAAAAAAAAAAAAAAAAAAAAAAAAAAAAAAAAAAAAAAAAAAAAAAAAAAAAAAAAAAAAAAAAAAAAAAAAAAAAAAAAAAAAAAAAAAAAAAAAAAAAAAAAAAAAAAAAAAAAAAAAAAAAAAAAAAAAAAAAAAAAAAAAAAAAAAAAAAAAAAAAAAAAAAAAAAAAAAAAAAAAAAAAAAAAAAAAAAAAAAAAAAAAAAAAAAAAAAAAAAAAAAAAAAAAAAAAAAAAAAAAAAAAAAAAAAAAAAAAAAAAAAAAAAAAAAAAAAAAAAAAAAAAAAAAAAAAAAAAAAAAAAAAAAAAAAAAAAAAAAAAAAAAAAAAAAAAAAAAAAAAAAAAAAAAAAAAAAAAAAAAAAAAAAAAAAAAAAAAAAAAAAAAAAAAAAAAAAAAAAAAAAAAAAAAAAAAAAAAAAAAAAAAAAAAAAAAAAAAAAAAAAAAAAAAAAAAAAAAAAAAAAAAAAAAAAAAAAAAAAAAAAAAAAAAAAAAAAAAAAAAAAAAAAAAAAAAAAAAAAAAAAAAAAAAAAAAAAAAAAAAAAAAAAAAAAAAAAAAAAAAAAAAAAAAAAAAAAAAAAAAAAAAAAAAAAAAAAAAAAAAAAAAAAAAAAAAAAAAAAAAAAAAAAAAAAAAAAAAAAAAAAAAAAAAAAAAAAAAAAAAAAAAAAAAAAAAAAAAAAAAAAAAAAAAAAAAAAAAAAAAAAAAAAAAAAAAAAAAAAAAAAAAAAAAAAAAAAAAAAAAAAAAAAAAAAAAAAAAAAAAAAAAAAAAAAAAAAAAAAAAAAAAAAAAAAAAAAAAAAAAAAAAAAAAAAAAAAAAAAAAAAAAAAAAAAAAAAAAAAAAAAAAAAAAAAAAAAAAAAAAAAAAAAAAAAAAAAAAAAAAAAAAAAAAAAAAAAAAAAAAAAAAAAAAAAAAAAAAAAAAAAAAAAAAAAAAAAAAAAAAAAAAAAAAAAAAAAAAAAAAAAAAAAAAAAAAAAAAAAAAAAAAAAAAAAAAAAAAAAAAAAAAAAAAAAAAAAAAAAAAAAAAAAAAAAAAAAAAAAAAAAAAAAAAAAAAAAAAAAAAAAAAAAAAAAAAAAAAAAAAAAAAAAAAAAAAAAAAAAAAAAAAAAAAAAAAAAAAAAAAAAAAAAAAAAAAAAAAAAAAAAAAAAAAAAAAAAAAAAAAAAAAAAAAAAAAAAAAAAAAAAAAAAAAAAAAAAAAAAAAAAAAAAAAAAAAAAAAAAAAAAAAAAAAAAAAAAAAAAAAAAAAAAAAAAAAAAAAAAAAAAAAAAAAAAAAAAAAAAAAAAAAAAAAAAAAAAAAAAAAAAAAAAAAAAAAAAAAAAAAAAAAAAAAAAAAAAAAAAAAAAAAAAAAAAAAAAAAAAAAAAAAAAAAAAAAAAAAAAAAAAAAAAAAAAAAAAAAAAAAAAAAAAAAAAAAAAAAAAAAAAAAAAAAAAAAAAAAAAAAAAAAAAAAAAAAAAAAAAAAAAAAAAAAAAAAAAAAAAAAAAAAAAAAAAAAAAAAAAAAAAAAAAAAAAAAAAAAAAAAAAAAAAAAAAAAAAAAAAAAAAAAAAAAAAAAAAAAAAAAAAAAAAAAAAAAAAAAAAAAAAAAAAAAAAAAAAAAAAAAAAAAAAAAAAAAAAAAAAAAAAAAAAAAAAAAAAAAAAAAAAAAAAAAAAAAAAAAAAAAAAAAAAAAAAAAAAAAAAAAAAAAAAAAAAAAAAAAAAAAAAAAAAAAAAAAAAAAAAAAAAAAAAAAAAAAAAAAAAAAAAAAAAAAAAAAAAAAAAAAAAAAAAAAAAAAAAAAAAAAAAAAAAAAAAAAAAAAAAAAAAAAAAAAAAAAAAAAAAAAAAAAAAAAAAAAAAAAAAAAAAAAAAAAAAAAAAAAAAAAAAAAAAAAAAAAAAAAAAAAAAAAAAAAAAAAAAAAAAAAAAAAAAAAAAAAAAAAAAAAAAAAAAAAAAAAAAAAAAAAAAAAAAAAAAAAAAAAAAAAAAAAAAAAAAAAAAAAAAAAAAAAAAAAAAAAAAAAAAAAAAAAAAAAAAAAAAAAAAAAAAAAAAAAAAAAAAAAAAAAAAAAAAAAAAAAAAAAAAAAAAAAAAAAAAAAAAAAAAAAAAAAAAAAAAAAAAAAAAAAAAAAAAAAAAAAAAAAAAAAAAAAAAAAAAAAAAAAAAAAAAAAAAAAAAAAAAAAAAAAAAAAAAAAAAAAAAAAAAAAAAAAAAAAAAAAAAAAAAAAAAAAAAAAAAAAAAAAAAAAAAAAAAAAAAAAAAAAAAAAAAAAAAAAAAAAAAAAAAAAAAAAAAAAAAAAAAAAAAAAAAAAAAAAAAAAAAAAAAAAAAAAAAAAAAAAAAAAAAAAAAAAAAAAAAAAAAAAAAAAAAAAAAAAAAAAAAAAAAAAAAAAAAAAAAAAAAAAAAAAAAAAAAAAAAAAAAAAAAAAAAAAAAAAAAAAAAAAAAAAAAAAAAAAAAAAAAAAAAAAAAAAAAAAAAAAAAAAAAAAAAAAAAAAAAAAAAAAAAAAAAAAAAAAAAAAAAAAAAAAAAAAAAAAAAAAAAAAAAAAAAAAAAAAAAAAAAAAAAAAAAAAAAAAAAAAAAAAAAAAAAAAAAAAAAAAAAAAAAAAAAAAAAAAAAAAAAAAAAAAAAAAAAAAAAAAAAAAAAAAAAAAAAAAAAAAAAAAAAAAAAAAAAAAAAAAAAAAAAAAAAAAAAAAAAAAAAAAAAAAAAAAAAAAAAAAAAAAAAAAAAAAAAAAAAAAAAAAAAAAAAAAAAAAAAAAAAAAAAAAAAAAAAAAAAAAAAAAAAAAAAAAAAAAAAAAAAAAAAAAAAAAAAAAAAAAAAAAAAAAAAAAAAAAAAAAAAAAAAAAAAAAAAAAAAAAAAAAAAAAAAAAAAAAAAAAAAAAAAAAAAAAAAAAAAAAAAAAAAAAAAAAAAAAAAAAAAAAAAAAAAAAAAAAAAAAAAAAAAAAAAAAAAAAAAAAAAAAAAAAAAAAAAAAAAAAAAAAAAAAAAAAAAAAAAAAAAAAAAAAAAAAAAAAAAAAAAAAAAAAAAAAAAAAAAAAAAAAAAAAAAAAAAAAAAAAAAAAAAAAAAAAAAAAAAAAAAAAAAAAAAAAAAAAAAAAAAAAAAAAAAAAAAAAAAAAAAAAAAAAAAAAAAAAAAAAAAAAAAAAAAAAAAAAAAAAAAAAAAAAAAAAAAAAAAAAAAAAAAAAAAAAAAAAAAAAAAAAAAAAAAAAAAAAAAAAAAAAAAAAAAAAAAAAAAAAAAAAAAAAAAAAAAAAAAAAAAAAAAAAAAAAAAAAAAAAAAAAAAAAAAAAAAAAAAAAAAAAAAAAAAAAAAAAAAAAAAAAAAAAAAAAAAAAAAAAAAAAAAAAAAAAAAAAAAAAAAAAAAAAAAAAAAAAAAAAAAAAAAAAAAAAAAAAAAAAAAAAAAAAAAAAAAAAAAAAAAAAAAAAAAAAAAAAAAAAAAAAAAAAAAAAAAAAAAAAAAAAAAAAAAAAAAAAAAAAAAAAAAAAAAAAAAAAAAAAAAAAAAAAAAAAAAAAAAAAAAAAAAAAAAAAAAAAAAAAAAAAAAAAAAAAAAAAAAAAAAAAAAAAAAAAAAAAAAAAAAAAAAAAAAAAAAAAAAAAAAAAAAAAAAAAAAAAAAAAAAAAAAAAAAAAAAAAAAAAAAAAAAAAAAAAAAAAAAAAAAAAAAAAAAAAAAAAAAAAAAAAAAAAAAAAAAAAAAAAAAAAAAAAAAAAAAAAAAAAAAAAAAAAAAAAAAAAAAAAAAAAAAAAAAAAAAAAAAAAAAAAAAAAAAAAAAAAAAAAAAAAAAAAAAAAAAAAAAAAAAAAAAAAAAAAAAAAAAAAAAAAAAAAAAAAAAAAAAAAAAAAAAAAAAAAAAAAAAAAAAAAAAAAAAAAAAAAAAAAAAAAAAAAAAAAAAAAAAAAAAAAAAAAAAAAAAAAAAAAAAAAAAAAAAAAAAAAAAAAAAAAAAAAAAAAAAAAAAAAAAAAAAAAAAAAAAAAAAAAAAAAAAAAAAAAAAAAAAAAAAAAAAAAAAAAAAAAAAAAAAAAAAAAAAAAAAAAAAAAAAAAAAAAAAAAAAAAAAAAAAAAAAAAAAAAAAAAAAAAAAAAAAAAAAAAAAAAAAAAAAAAAAAAAAAAAAAAAAAAAAAAAAAAAAAAAAAAAAAAAAAAAAAAAAAAAAAAAAAAAAAAAAAAAAAAAAAAAAAAAAAAAAAAAAAAAAAAAAAAAAAAAAAAAAAAAAAAAAAAAAAAAAAAAAAAAAAAAAAAAAAAAAAAAAAAAAAAAAAAAAAAAAAAAAAAAAAAAAAAAAAAAAAAAAAAAAAAAAAAAAAAAAAAAAAAAAAAAAAAAAAAAAAAAAAAAAAAAAAAAAAAAAAAAAAAAAAAAAAAAAAAAAAAAAAAAAAAAAAAAAAAAAAAAAAAAAAAAAAAAAAAAAAAAAAAAAAAAAAAAAAAAAAAAAAAAAAAAAAAAAAAAAAAAAAAAAAAAAAAAAAAAAAAAAAAAAAAAAAAAAAAAAAAAAAAAAAAAAAAAAAAAAAAAAAAAAAAAAAAAAAAAAAAAAAAAAAAAAAAAAAAAAAAAAAAAAAAAAAAAAAAAAAAAAAAAAAAAAAAAAAAAAAAAAAAAAAAAAAAAAAAAAAAAAAAAAAAAAAAAAAAAAAAAAAAAAAAAAAAAAAAAAAAAAAAAAAAAAAAAAAAAAAAAAAAAAAAAAAAAAAAAAAAAAAAAAAAAAAAAAAAAAAAAAAAAAAAAAAAAAAAAAAAAAAAAAAAAAAAAAAAAAAAAAAAAAAAAAAAAAAAAAAAAAAAAAAAAAAAAAAAAAAAAAAAAAAAAAAAAAAAAAAAAAAAAAAAAAAAAAAAAAAAAAAAAAAAAAAAAAAAAAAAAAAAAAAAAAAAAAAAAAAAAAAAAAAAAAAAAAAAAAAAAAAAAAAAAAAAAAAAAAAAAAAAAAAAAAAAAAAAAAAAAAAAAAAAAAAAAAAAAAAAAAAAAAAAAAAAAAAAAAAAAAAAAAAAAAAAAAAAAAAAAAAAAAAAAAAAAAAAAAAAAAAAAAAAAAAAAAAAAAAAAAAAAAAAAAAAAAAAAAAAAAAAAAAAAAAAAAAAAAAAAAAAAAAAAAAAAAAAAAAAAAAAAAAAAAAAAAAAAAAAAAAAAAAAAAAAAAAAAAAAAAAAAAAAAAAAAAAAAAAAAAAAAAAAAAAAAAAAAAAAAAAAAAAAAAAAAAAAAAAAAAAAAAAAAAAAAAAAAAAAAAAAAAAAAAAAAAAAAAAAAAAAAAAAAAAAAAAAAAAAAAAAAAAAAAAAAAAAAAAAAAAAAAAAAAAAAAAAAAAAAAAAAAAAAAAAAAAAAAAAAAAAAAAAAAAAAAAAAAAAAAAAAAAAAAAAAAAAAAAAAAAAAAAAAAAAAAAAAAAAAAAAAAAAAAAAAAAAAAAAAAAAAAAAAAAAAAAAAAAAAAAAAAAAAAAAAAAAAAAAAAAAAAAAAAAAAAAAAAAAAAAAAAAAAAAAAAAAAAAAAAAAAAAAAAAAAAAAAAAAAAAAAAAAAAAAAAAAAAAAAAAAAAAAAAAAAAAAAAAAAAAAAAAAAAAAAAAAAAAAAAAAAAAAAAAAAAAAAAAAAAAAAAAAAAAAAAAAAAAAAAAAAAAAAAAAAAAAAAAAAAAAAAAAAAAAAAAAAAAAAAAAAAAAAAAAAAAAAAAAAAAAAAAAAAAAAAAAAAAAAAAAAAAAAAAAAAAAAAAAAAAAAAAAAAAAAAAAAAAAAAAAAAAAAAAAAAAAAAAAAAAAAAAAAAAAAAAAAAAAAAAAAAAAAAAAAAAAAAAAAAAAAAAAAAAAAAAAAAAAAAAAAAAAAAAAAAAAAAAAAAAAAAAAAAAAAAAAAAAAAAAAAAAAAAAAAAAAAAAAAAAAAAAAAAAAAAAAAAAAAAAAAAAAAAAAAAAAAAAAAAAAAAAAAAAAAAAAAAAAAAAAAAAAAAAAAAAAAAAAAAAAAAAAAAAAAAAAAAAAAAAAAAAAAAAAAAAAAAAAAAAAAAAAAAAAAAAAAAAAAAAAAAAAAAAAAAAAAAAAAAAAAAAAAAAAAAAAAAAAAAAAAAAAAAAAAAAAAAAAAAAAAAAAAAAAAAAAAAAAAAAAAAAAAAAAAAAAAAAAAAAAAAAAAAAAAAAAAAAAAAAAAAAAAAAAAAAAAAAAAAAAAAAAAAAAAAAAAAAAAAAAAAAAAAAAAAAAAAAAAAAAAAAAAAAAAAAAAAAAAAAAAAAAAAAAAAAAAAAAAAAAAAAAAAAAAAAAAAAAAAAAAAAAAAAAAAAAAAAAAAAAAAAAAAAAAAAAAAAAAAAAAAAAAAAAAAAAAAAAAAAAAAAAAAAAAAAAAAAAAAAAAAAAAAAAAAAAAAAAAAAAAAAAAAAAAAAAAAAAAAAAAAAAAAAAAAAAAAAAAAAAAAAAAAAAAAAAAAAAAAAAAAAAAAAAAAAAAAAAAAAAAAAAAAAAAAAAAAAAAAAAAAAAAAAAAAAAAAAAAAAAAAAAAAAAAAAAAAAAAAAAAAAAAAAAAAAAAAAAAAAAAAAAAAAAAAAAAAAAAAAAAAAAAAAAAAAAAAAAAAAAAAAAAAAAAAAAAAAAAAAAAAAAAAAAAAAAAAAAAAAAAAAAAAAAAAAAAAAAAAAAAAAAAAAAAAAAAAAAAAAAAAAAAAAAAAAAAAAAAAAAAAAAAAAAAAAAAAAAAAAAAAAAAAAAAAAAAAAAAAAAAAAAAAAAAAAAAAAAAAAAAAAAAAAAAAAAAAAAAAAAAAAAAAAAAAAAAAAAAAAAAAAAAAAAAAAAAAAAAAAAAAAAAAAAAAAAAAAAAAAAAAAAAAAAAAAAAAAAAAAAAAAAAAAAAAAAAAAAAAAAAAAAAAAAAAAAAAAAAAAAAAAAAAAAAAAAAAAAAAAAAAAAAAAAAAAAAAAAAAAAAAAAAAAAAAAAAAAAAAAAAAAAAAAAAAAAAAAAAAAAAAAAAAAAAAAAAAAAAAAAAAAAAAAAAAAAAAAAAAAAAAAAAAAAAAAAAAAAAAAAAAAAAAAAAAAAAAAAAAAAAAAAAAAAAAAAAAAAAAAAAAAAAAAAAAAAAAAAAAAAAAAAAAAAAAAAAAAAAAAAAAAAAAAAAAAAAAAAAAAAAAAAAAAAAAAAAAAAAAAAAAAAAAAAAAAAAAAAAAAAAAAAAAAAAAAAAAAAAAAAAAAAAAAAAAAAAAAAAAAAAAAAAAAAAAAAAAAAAAAAAAAAAAAAAAAAAAAAAAAAAAAAAAAAAAAAAAAAAAAAAAAAAAAAAAAAAAAAAAAAAAAAAAAAAAAAAAAAAAAAAAAAAAAAAAAAAAAAAAAAAAAAAAAAAAAAAAAAAAAAAAAAAAAAAAAAAAAAAAAAAAAAAAAAAAAAAAAAAAAAAAAAAAAAAAAAAAAAAAAAAAAAAAAAAAAAAAAAAAAAAAAAAAAAAAAAAAAAAAAAAAAAAAAAAAAAAAAAAAAAAAAAAAAAAAAAAAAAAAAAAAAAAAAAAAAAAAAAAAAAAAAAAAAAAAAAAAAAAAAAAAAAAAAAAAAAAAAAAAAAAAAAAAAAAAAAAAAAAAAAAAAAAAAAAAAAAAAAAAAAAAAAAAAAAAAAAAAAAAAAAAAAAAAAAAAAAAAAAAAAAAAAAAAAAAAAAAAAAAAAAAAAAAAAAAAAAAAAAAAAAAAAAAAAAAAAAAAAAAAAAAAAAAAAAAAAAAAAAAAAAAAAAAAAAAAAAAAAAAAAAAAAAAAAAAAAAAAAAAAAAAAAAAAAAAAAAAAAAAAAAAAAAAAAAAAAAAAAAAAAAAAAAAAAAAAAAAAAAAAAAAAAAAAAAAAAAAAAAAAAAAAAAAAAAAAAAAAAAAAAAAAAAAAAAAAAAAAAAAAAAAAAAAAAAAAAAAAAAAAAAAAAAAAAAAAAAAAAAAAAAAAAAAAAAAAAAAAAAAAAAAAAAAAAAAAAAAAAAAAAAAAAAAAAAAAAAAAAAAAAAAAAAAAAAAAAAAAAAAAAAAAAAAAAAAAAAAAAAAAAAAAAAAAAAAAAAAAAAAAAAAAAAAAAAAAAAAAAAAAAAAAAAAAAAAAAAAAAAAAAAAAAAAAAAAAAAAAAAAAAAAAAAAAAAAAAAAAAAAAAAAAAAAAAAAAAAAAAAAAAAAAAAAAAAAAAAAAAAAAAAAAAAAAAAAAAAAAAAAAAAAAAAAAAAAAAAAAAAAAAAAAAAAAAAAAAAAAAAAAAAAAAAAAAAAAAAAAAAAAAAAAAAAAAAAAAAAAAAAAAAAAAAAAAAAAAAAAAAAAAAAAAAAAAAAAAAAAAAAAAAAAAAAAAAAAAAAAAAAAAAAAAAAAAAAAAAAAAAAAAAAAAAAAAAAAAAAAAAAAAAAAAAAAAAAAAAAAAAAAAAAAAAAAAAAAAAAAAAAAAAAAAAAAAAAAAAAAAAAAAAAAAAAAAAAAAAAAAAAAAAAAAAAAAAAAAAAAAAAAAAAAAAAAAAAAAAAAAAAAAAAAAAAAAAAAAAAAAAAAAAAAAAAAAAAAAAAAAAAAAAAAAAAAAAAAAAAAAAAAAAAAAAAAAAAAAAAAAAAAAAAAAAAAAAAAAAAAAAAAAAAAAAAAAAAAAAAAAAAAAAAAAAAAAAAAAAAAAAAAAAAAAAAAAAAAAAAAAAAAAAAAAAAAAAAAAAAAAAAAAAAAAAAAAAAAAAAAAAAAAAAAAAAAAAAAAAAAAAAAAAAAAAAAAAAAAAAAAAAAAAAAAAAAAAAAAAAAAAAAAAAAAAAAAAAAAAAAAAAAAAAAAAAAAAAAAAAAAAAAAAAAAAAAAAAAAAAAAAAAAAAAAAAAAAAAAAAAAAAAAAAAAAAAAAAAAAAAAAAAAAAAAAAAAAAAAAAAAAAAAAAAAAAAAAAAAAAAAAAAAAAAAAAAAAAAAAAAAAAAAAAAAAAAAAAAAAAAAAAAAAAAAAAAAAAAAAAAAAAAAAAAAAAAAAAAAAAAAAAAAAAAAAAAAAAAAAAAAAAAAAAAAAAAAAAAAAAAAAAAAAAAAAAAAAAAAAAAAAAAAAAAAAAAAAAAAAAAAAAAAAAAAAAAAAAAAAAAAAAAAAAAAAAAAAAAAAAAAAAAAAAAAAAAAAAAAAAAAAAAAAAAAAAAAAAAAAAAAAAAAAAAAAAAAAAAAAAAAAAAAAAAAAAAAAAAAAAAAAAAAAAAAAAAAAAAAAAAAAAAAAAAAAAAAAAAAAAAAAAAAAAAAAAAAAAAAAAAAAAAAAAAAAAAAAAAAAAAAAAAAAAAAAAAAAAAAAAAAAAAAAAAAAAAAAAAAAAAAAAAAAAAAAAAAAAAAAAAAAAAAAAAAAAAAAAAAAAAAAAAAAAAAAAAAAAAAAAAAAAAAAAAAAAAAAAAAAAAAAAAAAAAAAAAAAAAAAAAAAAAAAAAAAAAAAAAAAAAAAAAAAAAAAAAAAAAAAAAAAAAAAAAAAAAAAAAAAAAAAAAAAAAAAAAAAAAAAAAAAAAAAAAAAAAAAAAAAAAAAAAAAAAAAAAAAAAAAAAAAAAAAAAAAAAAAAAAAAAAAAAAAAAAAAAAAAAAAAAAAAAAAAAAAAAAAAAAAAAAAAAAAAAAAAAAAAAAAAAAAAAAAAAAAAAAAAAAAAAAAAAAAAAAAAAAAAAAAAAAAAAAAAAAAAAAAAAAAAAAAAAAAAAAAAAAAAAAAAAAAAAAAAAAAAAAAAAAAAAAAAAAAAAAAAAAAAAAAAAAAAAAAAAAAAAAAAAAAAAAAAAAAAAAAAAAAAAAAAAAAAAAAAAAAAAAAAAAAAAAAAAAAAAAAAAAAAAAAAAAAAAAAAAAAAAAAAAAAAAAAAAAAAAAAAAAAAAAAAAAAAAAAAAAAAAAAAAAAAAAAAAAAAAAAAAAAAAAAAAAAAAAAAAAAAAAAAAAAAAAAAAAAAAAAAAAAAAAAAAAAAAAAAAAAAAAAAAAAAAAAAAAAAAAAAAAAAAAAAAAAAAAAAAAAAAAAAAAAAAAAAAAAAAAAAAAAAAAAAAAAAAAAAAAAAAAAAAAAAAAAAAAAAAAAAAAAAAAAAAAAAAAAAAAAAAAAAAAAAAAAAAAAAAAAAAAAAAAAAAAAAAAAAAAAAAAAAAAAAAAAAAAAAAAAAAAAAAAAAAAAAAAAAAAAAAAAAAAAAAAAAAAAAAAAAAAAAAAAAAAAAAAAAAAAAAAAAAAAAAAAAAAAAAAAAAAAAAAAAAAAAAAAAAAAAAAAAAAAAAAAAAAAAAAAAAAAAAAAAAAAAAAAAAAAAAAAAAAAAAAAAAAAAAAAAAAAAAAAAAAAAAAAAAAAAAAAAAAAAAAAAAAAAAAAAAAAAAAAAAAAAAAAAAAAAAAAAAAAAAAAAAAAAAAAAAAAAAAAAAAAAAAAAAAAAAAAAAAAAAAAAAAAAAAAAAAAAAAAAAAAAAAAAAAAAAAAAAAAAAAAAAAAAAAAAAAAAAAAAAAAAAAAAAAAAAAAAAAAAAAAAAAAAAAAAAAAAAAAAAAAAAAAAAAAAAAAAAAAAAAAAAAAAAAAAAAAAAAAAAAAAAAAAAAAAAAAAAAAAAAAAAAAAAAAAAAAAAAAAAAAAAAAAAAAAAAAAAAAAAAAAAAAAAAAAAAAAAAAAAAAAAAAAAAAAAAAAAAAAAAAAAAAAAAAAAAAAAAAAAAAAAAAAAAAAAAAAAAAAAAAAAAAAAAAAAAAAAAAAAAAAAAAAAAAAAAAAAAAAAAAAAAAAAAAAAAAAAAAAAAAAAAAAAAAAAAAAAAAAAAAAAAAAAAAAAAAAAAAAAAAAAAAAAAAAAAAAAAAAAAAAAAAAAAAAAAAAAAAAAAAAAAAAAAAAAAAAAAAAAAAAAAAAAAAAAAAAAAAAAAAAAAAAAAAAAAAAAAAAAAAAAAAAAAAAAAAAAAAAAAAAAAAAAAAAAAAAAAAAAAAAAAAAAAAAAAAAAAAAAAAAAAAAAAAAAAAAAAAAAAAAAAAAAAAAAAAAAAAAAAAAAAAAAAAAAAAAAAAAAAAAAAAAAAAAAAAAAAAAAAAAAAAAAAAAAAAAAAAAAAAAAAAAAAAAAAAAAAAAAAAAAAAAAAAAAAAAAAAAAAAAAAAAAAAAAAAAAAAAAAAAAAAAAAAAAAAAAAAAAAAAAAAAAAAAAAAAAAAAAAAAAAAAAAAAAAAAAAAAAAAAAAAAAAAAAAAAAAAAAAAAAAAAAAAAAAAAAAAAAAAAAAAAAAAAAAAAAAAAAAAAAAAAAAAAAAAAAAAAAAAAAAAAAAAAAAAAAAAAAAAAAAAAAAAAAAAAAAAAAAAAAAAAAAAAAAAAAAAAAAAAAAAAAAAAAAAAAAAAAAAAAAAAAAAAAAAAAAAAAAAAAAAAAAAAAAAAAAAAAAAAAAAAAAAAAAAAAAAAAAAAAAAAAAAAAAAAAAAAAAAAAAAAAAAAAAAAAAAAAAAAAAAAAAAAAAAAAAAAAAAAAAAAAAAAAAAAAAAAAAAAAAAAAAAAAAAAAAAAAAAAAAAAAAAAAAAAAAAAAAAAAAAAAAAAAAAAAAAAAAAAAAAAAAAAAAAAAAAAAAAAAAAAAAAAAAAAAAAAAAAAAAAAAAAAAAAAAAAAAAAAAAAAAAAAAAAAAAAAAAAAAAAAAAAAAAAAAAAAAAAAAAAAAAAAAAAAAAAAAAAAAAAAAAAAAAAAAAAAAAAAAAAAAAAAAAAAAAAAAAAAAAAAAAAAAAAAAAAAAAAAAAAAAAAAAAAAAAAAAAAAAAAAAAAAAAAAAAAAAAAAAAAAAAAAAAAAAAAAAAAAAAAAAAAAAAAAAAAAAAAAAAAAAAAAAAAAAAAAAAAAAAAAAAAAAAAAAAAAAAAAAAAAAAAAAAAAAAAAAAAAAAAAAAAAAAAAAAAAAAAAAAAAAAAAAAAAAAAAAAAAAAAAAAAAAAAAAAAAAAAAAAAAAAAAAAAAAAAAAAAAAAAAAAAAAAAAAAAAAAAAAAAAAAAAAAAAAAAAAAAAAAAAAAAAAAAAAAAAAAAAAAAAAAAAAAAAAAAAAAAAAAAAAAAAAAAAAAAAAAAAAAAAAAAAAAAAAAAAAAAAAAAAAAAAAAAAAAAAAAAAAAAAAAAAAAAAAAAAAAAAAAAAAAAAAAAAAAAAAAAAAAAAAAAAAAAAAAAAAAAAAAAAAAAAAAAAAAAAAAAAAAAAAAAAAAAAAAAAAAAAAAAAAAAAAAAAAAAAAAAAAAAAAAAAAAAAAAAAAAAAAAAAAAAAAAAAAAAAAAAAAAAAAAAAAAAAAAAAAAAAAAAAAAAAAAAAAAAAAAAAAAAAAAAAAAAAAAAAAAAAAAAAAAAAAAAAAAAAAAAAAAAAAAAAAAAAAAAAAAAAAAAAAAAAAAAAAAAAAAAAAAAAAAAAAAAAAAAAAAAAAAAAAAAAAAAAAAAAAAAAAAAAAAAAAAAAAAAAAAAAAAAAAAAAAAAAAAAAAAAAAAAAAAAAAAAAAAAAAAAAAAAAAAAAAAAAAAAAAAAAAAAAAAAAAAAAAAAAAAAAAAAAAAAAAAAAAAAAAAAAAAAAAAAAAAAAAAAAAAAAAAAAAAAAAAAAAAAAAAAAAAAAAAAAAAAATAAAAAAAAAAAAAAAAAAAAAAAAAAAAAAAAAAAAAAAAAAAAAAAAAAAAAAAAAAAAAAAAAAAAAAAAAAAAAAAAAAAAAAAAAAAAAAAAAAAAAAAAAAAAAAAAAAAAAAAAAAAAAAAAAAAAAAAAAAAAAAAAAAAAAAAAAAAAAAAAAAAAAAAAAAAAAAAAAAAAAAAAAAAAAAAAAAAAAAAAAAAAAAAAAAAAAAAAAAAAAAAAAAAAAAAAAAAAAAAAAAAAAAAAAAAAAAAAAAAAAAAAAAAAAAAAAAAAAAAAAAAAAAAAAAAAAAAAAAAAAAAAAAAAAAAAAAAAAAAAAAAAAAAAAAAAAAAAAAAAAAAAAAAAAAAAAAAAAAAAAAAAAAAAAAAAAAAAAAAAAAAAAAAAAAAAAAAAAAAAAAAAAAAAAAAAAAAAAAAAAAAAAAAAAAAAAAAAAAAAAAAAAAAAAAAAAAAAAAAAAAAAAAAAAAAAAAAAAATAAAAAAAAAAAAAAAAAAAAAAAAAAAAAAAAAAAAAAAAAAAAAAAAAAAAAAAAAAAAAAAAAAAAAAAAAAAAAAAAAAAAAAAAAAAAAAAAAAAAAAAAAAAAAAAAAAAAAAAAAAAAAAAAAAAAAAAAAAAAAAAAAAAAAAAAAAAAAAAAAAAAAAAAAAAAAAAAAAAAAAAAAAAAAAAAAAAAAAAAAAAAAAAAAAAAAAAAAAAAAAAAAAAAAAAAAAAAAAAAAAAAAAAAAAAAAAAAAAAAAAAAAAAAAAAAAAAAAAAAAAAAAAAAAAAAAAAAAAAAAAAAAAAAAAAAAAAAAAAAAAAAAAAAAAAAAAAAAAAAAAAAAAAAAAAAAAAAAAAAAAAAAAAAAAAAAAAAAAAAAAAAAAAAAAAAAAAAAAAAAAAAAAAAAAAAAAAAAAAAAAAAAAAAAAAAAAAAAAAAAAAAAAAAAAAAAAAAAAAAAAAAAAAAAAAAAAAAAAAAAAAAAAAAAAAAAAAAAAAAAAAAAAAAAAAAAAAAAAAAAAAAAAAAAAAAAAAAAAAAAAAAAAAAAAAAAATAAAAAAAAAAAAAAAAAAAAAAAAAAAAAAAAAAAAAAAAAAAAAAAAAAAAAAAATAAAAAAAAAAAAAAAAAAAAAAAAAAAAAAAAAAAAAAAAAAAAAAAAAAAAAAAAAAAAAAAAAAAAAAAAAAAAAAAAAAAAAAAAAAAAAAAAAAAAAAAAAAAAAAAAAAAATAAAAAAAAAAAAAAAAAAAAAAAAAAAAAAAAAAAAAAAAAAAAAAAAAAAAAAAAAAAAAAAAAAAAAAAAAAAAAAAAAAAAAAAAAAAAAAAAAAAAAAAAAAAAAAAAAAAAAAAAAAAAAAAAAAAAAAAAAAAAAAAAAAAAAAAAAAAAAAAAAAAAAAAAAAAAAAAAAAAAAAAAAAAAAAAAAAAAAAAAAAAAAAAAAAAAAAAAAAAAAAAAAAAAAAAAAAAAAAAAAAAAAAAAAAAAAAAAAAAAAAAAAAAAAAAAAAAAAAAAAAAAAAAAAAAAAAAAAAAAAAAAAAAAAAAAAAAAAAAAAAAAAAAAAAAAAAAAAAAAAAAAAAAAAAAAAAAAAAAAAAAAAAAAAAAAAAAAAAAAAAAAAAAAAAAAAAAAAAAAAAAAAAAAAAAAAAAAAAAAAAAAAAAAAAAAAAAAAAAAAAAAAAAAAAAAAAAAAAAAAAAAAAAAAAAAAAAAAAAAAAAAAAAAAAAAAAAAAAAAAAAAAAAAAAAAAAAAAAAAAAAAAAAAAAAAAAAAAAAAAAAAAAAAAAAAAAAAAAAAAAAAAAAAAAAAAAAAAAAAAAAAAAAAAAAAAAAAAAAAAAAAAAAAAAAAAAAAAAAAAAAAAAAAAAAAAAAAAAAAAAAAAAAAAAAAAAAAAAAAAAAAAAAAAAAAAAAAAAAAAAAAAAAAAAAAAAAAAAAAAAAAAAAAAAAAAAAAAAAAAAAAAAAAAAAAAAAAAAAAAAAAAAAAAAAAAAAAAAAAAAAAAAAAAAAAAAAAAAAAAAAAAAAAAAAAAAAAAAAAAAAAAAAAAAAAAAAAAAAAAAAAAAAAAAAAAAAAAAAAAAAAAAAAAAAAAAAAAAAAAAAAAAAAAAAAAAAAAAAAAAAAAAAAAAAAAAAAAAAAAAAAAAAAAAAAAAAAAAAAAAAAAAAAAAAAAAAAAAAAAAAAAAAAAAAAAAAAAAAAAAAAAAAAAAAAAAAAAAAAAAAAAAAAAAAAAAAAAAAAAAAAAAAAAAAAAAAAAAAAAAAAAAAAAAAAAAAAAAAAAAAAAAAAAAAAAAAAAAAAAAAAAAAAAAAAAAAAAAAAAAAAAAAAAAAAAAAAAAAAAAAAAAAAAAAAAAAAAAAAAAAAAAAAAAAAAAAAAAAAAAAAAAAAAAAAAAAAAAAAAAAAAAAAAAAAAAAAAAAAAAAAAAAAAAAAAAAAAAAAAAAAAAAAAAAAAAAAAAAAAAAAAAAAAAAAAAAAAAAAAAAAAAAAAAAAAAAAAAAAAAAAAAAAAAAAAAAAAAAAAAAAAAAAAAAAAAAAAAAAAAAAAAAAAAAAAAAAAAAAAAAAAAAAAAAAAAAAAAAAAAAAAAAAAAAAAAAAAAAAAAAAAAAAAAAAAAAAAAAAAAAAAAAAAAAAAAAAAAAAAAAAAAAAAAAAAAAAAAAAAAAAAAAAAAAAAAAAAAAAAAAAAAAAAAAAAAAAAAAAAAAAAAAAAAAAAAAAAAAAAAAAAAAAAAAAAAAAAAAAAAAAAAAAAAAAAAAAAAAAAAAAAAAAAAAAAAAAAAAAAAAAAAAAAAAAAAAAAAAAAAAAAAAAAAAAAAAAAAAAAAAAAAAAAAAAAAAAAAAAAAAAAAAAAAAAAAAAAAAAAAAAAAAAAAAAAAAAAAAAAAAAAAAAAAAAAAAAAAAAAAAAAAAAAAAAAAAAAAAAAAAAAAAAAAAAAAAAAAAAAAAAAAAAAAAAAAAAAAAAAAAAAAAAAAAAAAAAAAAAAAAAAAAAAAAAAAAAAAAAAAAAAAAAAAAAAAAAAAAAAAAAAAAAAAAAAAAAAAAAAAAAAAAAAAAAAAAAAAAAAAAATAAAAAAAAAAAAAAAAAAAAAAAAAAAAAAAAAAAAAAAAAAAAAAAAAAAAAAAAAAAAAAAAAAAAAAAAAAAAAAAAAAAAAAAAAAAAAAAAAAAAAAAAATAAAAAAAAAAAAAAAAAAAAAAAAAAAAAAAAAAAAAAAAAAAAAAAAAAAAAAAAAAAAAAAAAAAAAAAAAAAAAAAAAAAAAAAAAAAAAAAAAAAAAAAAAAAAAAAAAAAAAAAAAAAAAAAAAAAAAAAAAAAAAAAAAAAAAAAAAAAAAAAAAAAAAAAAAAAAAAAAAAAAAAAAAAAAAAAAAAAAAAAAAAAAAAAAAAAAAAAAAAAAAAAAAAAAAAAAAAAAAAAAAAAAAAAAAAAAAAAAAAAAAAAAAAAAAAAAAAAAAAAAAAAAAAAAAAAAAAAAAAAAAAAAAAAAAAAAAAAAAAAAAAAAAAAAAAAAAAAAAAAAAAAAAAAAAAAAAAAAAAAAAAAAAAAAAAAAAAAAAAAAAAAAAAAAAAAAAAAAAAAAAAAAAAAAAAAAAAAAAAAAAAAAAAAAAAAAAAAAAAAAAAAAAAAAAAAAAAAAAAAAAAAAAAAAAAAAAAAAAAAAAAAAAAAAAAAAAAAAAAAAAAAAAAAAAAAAAAAAAAAAAAAAAAAAAAAAAAAAAAAAAAAAAAAAAAAAAAAAAAAAAAAAAAAAAAAAAAAAAAAAAAAAAAAAAAAAAAAAAAAAAAAAAAAAAAAAAAAAAAAAAAAAAAAAAAAAAAAAAAAAAAAAAAAAAAAAAAAAAAAAAAAAAAAAAAAAAAAAAAAAAAAAAAAAAAAAAAAAAAAAAAAAAAAAAAAAAAAAAAAAAAAAAAAAAAAAAAAAAAAATAAAAAAAAAAAAAAAAAAAAAAAAAAAAAAAAAAAAAAAAAAAAAAAAAAAAAAAAAAAAAAAAAAAAAAAAAAAAAAAAAAAAAAAAAAAAAAAAAAAAAAAAAAAAAAAAAAAAAAAAAAAAAAAAAAAAAAAAAAAAAAAAAAAAAAAAAAAAAAAAAAAAAAAAAAAAAAAAAAAAAAAAAAAAAAAAAAAAAAAAAAAAAAAAAAAAAAAAAAAAAAAAAAAAAAAAATAAAAAAAAAAAAAAAAAAAAAAAAAAAAAAAAAAAAAAAAAAAAAAAAAAAAAAAAAAAAAAAAAAAAAAAAAAAAAAAAAAAAAAAAAAAAAAAAAAAAAAAAAAAAAAAAAAAAAAAAAAAAAAAAAAAAAAAAAAAAAAAAAAAAAAAAAAAAAAAAAAAAAAAAAAAAAAAAAAAAAAAAAAAAAAAAAAAAAAAAAAAAAAAAAAAAAAAAAAAAAAAAAAAAAAAAAAAAAAAAAAAAAAAAAAAAAAAAAAAAAAAAAAAAAAAAAAAAAAAAAAAAAAAAAAAAAAAAAAAAAAAAAAAAAAAAAAAAAAAAAAAAAATAAAAAAAAAAAAAAAAAAAAAAAAAAAAAAAAAAAAAAAAAAAAAAAAAAAAAAAAAAAAAAAAAAAAAAAAAAAAAATAAAAAAAAAAAAAAAAAAAAAAAAAAAAAAAAAAAAAAAAAAAAAAAAAAAAAAAAAAAAAAAAAAAAAAAAAAAAAAAAAAAAAAAAAAAAAAAAAAAAAAAAAAAAAAAAAAAAAAAAAAAAAAAAAAAAAAAAAAAAAAAAAAAAAAAAAAAAAAAAAAAAAAAAAAAAAAAAAAAAAAAAAAAAAAAAAAAAAAAAAAAAAAAAAAAAAAAAAAAAAAAAAAAAAAAAAAAAAAAAAAAAAAAAAAAAAAAAAAAAAAAAAAAAAAAAAAAAAAAAAAAAAAAAAAAAAAAAAAAAAAAAAAAAAAAAAAAAAAAAAAAAAAAAAAAAAAAAAAAAAAAAAAAAAAAAAAAAAAAAAAAAAAAAAAAAAAAAAAAAAAAAAAAAAAAAAAAAAAAAAAAAAAAAAAAAAAAAAAAAAAAAAAAAAAAAAAAAAAAAAAAAAAAAAAAAAAAAAAAAAAAAAAAAAAAAAAAAAAAAAAAAAAAAAAAAAAAAAAAAAAAAAAAAAAAAAAAAAAAAAAAAAAAAAAAAAAAAAAAAAAAAAAAAAAAAAAAAAAAAAAAAAAAAAAAAAAAAAAAAAAAAAAAAAAAAAAAAAAAAAAAAAAAAAAAAAAAAAAAAAAAAAAAAAAAAAAAAAAAAAAAAAAAAAAAAAAAAAAAAAAAAAAAAAAAAAAAAAAAAAAAAAAAAAAAAAAAAAAAAAAAAAAAAAAAAAAAAAAAAAAAAAAAAAAAAAAAAAAAATAAAAAAAAAAAAAAAAAAAAAAAAAAAAAAAAAAAAAAAAAAAAAAAAAAAAAAAAAAAAAAAAAAAAAAAAAAAAAAAAAAAAAAAAAAAAAAAAAAAAAAAAAAAAAAAAAAAAAAAAAAAAAAAAAAAAAAAAAAAAAAAAAAAAAAAAAAAAAAAAAAAAAAAAAAAAAAAAAAAAAAAAAAAAAAAAAAAAAAAAAAAAAAAAAAAAAAAAAAAAAAAAAAAAAAAAAAAAAAAAAAAAAAAAAAAAAAAAAAAAAAAAAAAAAAAAAAAAAAAAAAAAAAAAAAAAAAAAAAAAAAAAAAAAAAAAAAAAAAAAAAAAAAAAAAAAAAAAAAAAAAAAAAAAAAAAAAAAAAAAAAAAAAAAAAAAAAAAAAAAAAAAAAAAAAAAAAAAAAAAAAAAAAAAAAAAAAAAAAAAAAAAAAAAAAAAAAAAAAAAAAAAAAAAAAAAAAAAAAAAAAAAAAAAAAAAAAAAAAAAAAAAAAAAAAAAAAAAAAAAAAAAAAAAAAAAAAAAAAAAAAAAAAAAAAAAAAAAAAAAAAAAAAAAAAAAAAAAAAAAAAAAAAAAAAAAAAAAAAAAAAAAAAAAAAAAAAAAAAAAAAAAAAAAAAAAAAAAAAAAAAAAAAAAAAAAAAAAAAAAAAAAAAAAAAAAAAAAAAAAAAAAAAAAAAAAAAAAAAAAAAAAAAAAAAAAAAAAAAAAAAAAAAAAAAAAAAAAAAAAAAAAAAAAAAAAAAAAAAAAAAAAAAAAAAAAAAAAAAAAAAAAAAAAAAAAAAAAAAAAAAAAAAAAAAAAAAAAAAAAAAAAAAAAAAAAAAAAAAAAAAAAAAAAAAAAAAAAAAAAAAAAAAAAAAAAAAAAAAAAAAAAAAAAAAAAAAAAAAAAAAAAAAAAAAAAAAAAAAAAAAAAAAAAAAAAAAAAAAAAAAAAAAAAAAAAAAAAAAAAAAAAAAAAAAAAAAAAAAAAAAAAAAAAAAAAAAAAAAAAAAAAAAAAAAAAAAAAAAAAAAAAAAAAAAAAAAAAAAAAAAAAAAAAAAAAAAAAAAAAAAAAAAAAAAAAAAAAAAAAAAAAAAAAAAAAAAAAAAAAAAAAAAAAAAAAAAAAAAAAAAAAAAAAAAAAAAAAAAAAAAAAAAAAAAAAAAAAAAAATAAAAAAAAAAAAAAAAAAAAAAAAAAAAAAAAAAAAAAAAAAAAAAAAAAAAAAAAAAAAAAAAAAAAAAAAAAAAAAAAAAAAAAAAAAAAAAAAAAAAAAAAAAAAAAAAAAAAAAAAAAAAAAAAAAAAAAAAAAAAAAAAAAAAAAAAAAAAAAAAAAAAAAAAAAAAAAAAAAAAAAAAAAAAAAAAAAAAAAAAAAAAAAAAAAAAAAAAAAAAAAAAAAAAAAAAAAAAAAAAAAAAAAAAAAAAAAAAAAAAAAAAAAAAAAAAAAAAAAAAAAAAAAAAAAAAAAAAAAAAAAAAAAAAAAAAAAAAAAAAAAAAAAAAAAAAAAAAAAAAAAAAAAAAAAAAAAAAAAAAAAAAAAAAAAAAAAAAAAAAAAAAAAAAAAAAAAAAAAAAAAAAAAAAAAAAAAAAAAAAAAAAAAAAAAAAAAAAAAAAAAAAAAAAAAAAAAAAAAAAAAAAAAAAAAAAAAAAAAAAAAAAAAAAAAAAAAAAAAAAAAAAAAAAAAAAAAAAAAAAAAAAAAAAAAAAAAAAAAAAAAAAAAAAAAAAAAAAAAAAAAAAAAAAAAAAAAAAAAAAAAAAAAAAAAAAAAAAAAAAAAAAAAAAAAAAAAAAAAAAAAAAAAAAAAAAAAAAAAAAAAAAAAAAAAAAAAAAAAAAAAAAAAAAAAAAAAAAAAAAAAAAAAAAAAAAAAAAAAAAAAAAAAAAAAAAAAAAAAAAAAAAAAAAAAAAAAAAAAAAAAAAAAAAAAAAAAAAAAAAAAAAAAAAAAAAAAAAAAAAAAAATAAAAAAAAAAAAAAAAAAAAAAAAAAAAAAAAAAAAAAAAAAAAAAAAAAAAAAAAAAAAAAAAAAAAAAAAAAAAAAAAAAAAAAAAAAAAAAAAAAAAAAAAAAAAAAAAAAAAAAAAAATAAAAAAAAAAAAAAAAAAAAAAAAAAAAAAAAAAAAAAAAAAAAAAAAAAAAAAAAAAAAAAAAAAAAAAAAAAAAAAAAAAAAAAAAAAAAAAAAAAAAAAAAAAAAAAAAAAAAAAAAAAAAAAAAAAAAAAAAAAAAAAAAAAAAAAAAAAAAAAAAAAAAAAAAAAAAAAAAAAAAAAAAAAAAAAAAAAAAAAAAAAAAAAAAAAAAAAAAAAAAAAAAAAAAAAAAAAAAAAAAAAAAAAAAAAAAAAAAAAAAAAAAAAAAAAAAAAAAAAAAAAAAAAAAAAAAAAAAAAAAAAAAAAAAAAAAAAAAAAAAAAAAAAAAAAAAAAAAAAAAAAAAAAAAAAAAAAAAAAAAAAAAAAAAAAAAAAAAAAAAAAAAAAAAAAAAAAAAAAAAAAAAAAAAAAAAAAAAAAAAAAAAAAAAAAAAAAAAAAAAAAAAAAAAAAAAAAAAAAAAAAAAAAAAAAAAAAAAAAAAAAAAAAAAAAAAAAAAAAAAAAAAAAAAAAAAAAAAAAAAAAAAAAAAAAAAAAAAAAAAAAAAAAAAAAAAAAAAAAAAAAAAAAAAAAAAAAAAAAAAAAAAAAAAAAAAAAAAAAAAAAAAAAAAAAAAAAAAAAAAAAAAAAAAAAAAAAAAAAAAAAAAAAAAAAAAAAAAAAAAAAAAAAAAAAAAAAAAAATAAAAAAAAAAAAAAAAAAAAAAAAAAAAAAAAAAAAAAAAAAAAAAAAAAAAAAAAAAAAAAAAAAAAAAAAAATAAAAAAAAAAAAAAAAAAAAAAAAAAAAAAAAAAAAAAAAAAAAAAAAAAAAAAAAAAAAAAAAAAAAAAAAAAAAAAAAAAAAAAAAAAAAAAAAAAAAAAAAAAAAAAAAAAAAAAAAAAAAAAAAAAAAAAAAAAAAAAAAAAAAAAAAAAAAAAAAAAAAAAAAAAAAAAAAAAAAAAAAAAAAAAATAAAAAAAAAAAAAAAAAAAAAAAAAAAAAAAAAAAAAAAAAAAAAAAAAAAAAAAAAAAAAAAAAAAAAAAAAAAAAAAAAAAAAAAAAAAAAAAAAAAAAAAAAAAAAAAAAAAAAAAAAAAAAAAAAAAAAAAAAAAAAAAAAAAAAAAAAAAAAAAAAAAAAAAAAAAAAAAAAAAAAAAAAAAAAAAAAAAAAAAAAAAAAAAAAAAAAAAAAAAAAAAAAAAAAAAAAAAAAAAAAAAAAAAAATAAAAAAAAAAAAAAAAAAAAAAAAAAAAAAAAAAAAAAAAAAAAAAAAAAAAAAAAAAAAAAAAAAAAAAAAAAAAAAAAAAAAAAAAAAAAAAAAAAAAAAAAAAAAAAAAAAAAAAAAAAAAAAAAAAAAAAAAAAAAAAAAAAAAAAAAAAAAAAAAAAAAAAAAAAAAAAAAAAAAAAAAAAAAAAAAAAAAAAAAAAAAAAAAAAAAAAAAAAAAAAAAAAAAAAAAAAAAAAAAAAAAAAAAAAAAAAAAAAAAAAAAAAAAAAAAAAAAAAAAAAAAAAAAAAAAAAAAAAAAAAAAAAAAAAAAAAAAAAAAAAAAAAAAAAAAAAATAAAAAAAAAAAAAAAAAAAAAAAAAAAAAAAAAAAAAAAAAAAAAAAAAAAAAAAAAAAAAAAAAAAAAAAAAAAAAAAAAAAAAAAAAAAAAAAAAAAAAAAAAAAAAAAAAAAAAAAAAAAAAAAAAAAAAAAAAAAAAAAAAAAAAAAAAAAAAAAAAAAAAAAAAAAAAAAAAAAAAAAAAAAAAAAAAAAAAAAAAAAAAAAAAAAAAAAAAAAAAAAAAAAAAAAAAAAAAAAAAAAAAAAAAAAAAAAAAAAAAAAAAAAAAAAAAAAAAAAAAAAAAAAAAAAAAAAAAAAAAAAAAAAAAAAAAAAAAAAAAAAAAAAAAAAAAATAAAAAAAAAAAAAAAAAAAAAAAAAAAAAAAAAAAAAAAAAAAAAAAAAAAAAAAAAAATAAAAAAAAAAAAAAAAAAAAAAAAAAAAAAAAAAAAAAAAAAAAAAAAAAAAAAAAAAAAAAAAAAAAAAAAAAAAAAAAAAAAAAAAAAAAAAAAAAAAAAAAAAAAAAAAAAAAAAAAAAAAAAAAAAAAAAAAAAAAAAAAAAAAAAAAAAAAAAAAAAATAAAAAAAAAAAAAAAAAAAAAAAAAAAAAAAAAAAAAAAAAAAAAAAAAAAAAAAAAAAAAAAAAAAAAAAAAAAAAAAAAAAAAAAAAAAAAAAAAAAAAAAAAAAAAAAAAAAAAAAAAAAAAAAAAAAAAAAAAAAAAAAAAAAAAAAAAAAAAAAAAAAAAAAAAAAAAAATAAAAAAAAAAAAAAAAAAAAAAAAAAAAAAAAAAAAAATAAAAAAAAAAAAAAAAAAAAAAAAAAAAAAAAAAAAAAAAAAAAAAAAAAAAAAAAAAAAAAAAAAATAAAAAAAAAAAAAAAAAAAAAAAAAAAAAAAAAAAAAAAAAAAAAAAAAAAAAAAAAAAAAAAAAAAAAAAAAAAAAAAAAAAAAAAAAAAAAAAAAAAAAAAAAAAAAAAAAAAAAAAAAAAAAAAAAAAAAAAAAAAAAAAAAAAAAAAAAAAAAAAAAAAAAAAAAAAAAAAAAAAATAAAAAAAAAAAAAAAAAAAAAAAAAAAAAAAAAAAAAAAAAAATAAAAAAAAAAAAAAAAAAAAAAAAAAAAAAAAAAAAAAAAAAAAAAAAAAAAAAAAAAAAAATAAAAAAAAAAAAAAAAAAAAAAAAAAAAAAAAAAAAAAAAAAAAAAAAAAAAAAAAAAAAAAAAAAAAAAAAAAAAAAAAAAAAAAAAAAAAAAAAAAAAAAAAAAAAAAAAAAAAAAAAAAAAAAAAAAAAAAAAAAAAAAAAAAAAAAAAAAAAAAAAAAAAAAAAAAAAAAAATAAAAAAAAAAAAAAAAAAAAAAAAAAAAAAAAAAAAAAAAAAAAAAAAAAAAAAAAAAAAAAAAAAAAAAAAAATAAAAAAAAAAAAAAAAAAAAAAAAAAAAAAAAAAAAAAAAAAAAAAAAAAAAAAAAAAAAAAAAAAAAAAAAAAAAAAAAAAAAAAAAAAAAAAAAAAAAAAAAAAAAAAAAAAAAAAAAAAAAAAAAAAAAAAAAAAAAAAAAAAAAAAAAAAAAAAAAAAAAAAAAAAAAAAAAAAAAAAAAAAAAAAAAAAAAAAAAAAAAAAAAAAAAAAAAAATAAAAAAAAAAAAAAAAAAAAAAAAAAAAAAAAAAAAAAAAAAAAAAAAAAAAAAAAAAAAAAAAAAAAAAAAAAAAAAAAAAAAAAAAAAAAAAAAAAAAAAAAAAAAAAAAAAAAAAAAAAAAAAAAAAAAAAAAAAAAAAAAAAAAAAAAAAAAAAAAAAAAAAAAAAAAAAAAAAAAAAAAAAAAAAAAAAAAAAAAAAAAAAAAAAAAAAAAATAAAAAAAAAAAAAAAAAAAAAAAAAAAAAAAAAAAAAAAAAAAAAAAAAAAAAAAAAAAAAAAAAAAAAAATAAAAAAAAAAAAAAAAAAAAAAAAAAAAAAAAAAAAAAAAAAAAAAAAAAAAAAAAAAAAAAAAAAAAAAAAAAAAAAAAAAAAAAAAAAAAAAAAAAAAAAAAAAAAAAAAAAAAAAAAAAAAAAAAAAAAAAAAAAAAAAAAAAAAAAAAAAAAAAAAAAAAAAAAAAAAAAAAAAATAAAAAAAAAAAAAAAAAAAAAAAAAAAAAAAAAAAAAAAAAAAAAAAAAAAAAAAAAAAAAAAAAAAAAAAAAAAAAATAAAAAAAAAAAAAAAAAAAAAAAAAAAAAAAAAAAAAAAAAAAAAAAAAAAAAAAAAAAAAAAAAAAAAAAAAAAAAAAAAAAAAAAAAAAAAAAAAAAAAAAAAAAAAAAAAAAAATAAAAAAAAAAAAAAAAAAAAAAAAAAAAAAAAAAAAAAAAAAAAAAAAAAAAAAAAAAAAAAAAAAAAAAAAAAAAAAAAAAAAAAAAAAAAAAAAAAAAAAAAAAAAAAAAAAAAAAAAAAAAAAAAAAAAAAAAAAAAAAAAAAAAAAAAAAAAAAAAAAAAAAAAAAAAAAAAAAAAAAAAAAAAAAAAAAAAAAAAAAAAAATAAAAAAAAAAAAAAAAAAAAAAAAAAAAAAAAAAAAAAAAAAAAAAAAAAAAAAAAAAAAAAAAAATAAAAAAAAAAAAAAAAAAAAAAAAAAAAAAAAAAAAAAATAAAAAAAAAAAAAAAAAAAAAAAAAAAAAAAAAAAAATAAAAAAAAAAAAAAAAAAAAAAAAAAAAAAAAAAAAAAAAAAAAAAAAAAAAAAAAAAAAAAAAAAAAAAAAAAAAAAAAAAAAAAAAATAAAAAAAAAAAAAAAAAAAAAAAAAAAAAAAAAAAAAAAAAAAAAAAAAAAAAATAAAAAAAAAAAAAAAAAAAAAAAAAAAAAAAAAAAAAAAAAAAAAAAAAAAAAATAAAAAAAAAAAAAAAAAAAAAAAAAAAAAAAAAAAAAAAAAAAAAATAAAAAAAAAAAAAAAAAAAAAAAAAAAAAAAAAAAAAAAAAAAAAAAAAAAAAAAAAAAATAAAAAAAAAAAAAAAAAAAAAAAAAAAAAAAAAAAAAAAAAAAAAAAAAAAAAAAAAAAAAAAAAAAAAAAAAAAAAAAAAAAAAAAAAAAAAAATAAAAAAAAAAAAAAAAAAAAAAAAAAAAAAAAAAAAAAAAAAAAAAAAAAAAAAAAAAAAAAAAAAAAAAAAAAAAAAAAAAAAAAAAAAAAAAAAAAAAAAATAAAAAAAAAAAAAAAAAAAAAAAAAAAAAAAAAAAAAAATAAAAAAAAAAAAAAAAAAAATAAAAAAAAAAAAAAAAAAAAAAAAAAAAAAAAAAAAAAAAAAAAAAAAAAAAAAAAAAAAAAAAAAAAAAAAAAAAAAAAAAAAAAAAAAAAAAAAAAAAAAAAAAAAAAAAAAAAAAAAAAAAAAAAAAAAAAAAAAAAAAAAAAAAAAAAAAAAATAAAAAAAAAAAAAAAAAAAAAAAAAAAAAAAAAAAAAAAAAAAAAAAAAAAAAAAAAAAAAAAAAAAAAAAAAAAAAAAAAAAAAAAAAAAAAAAAAAAAAAAAAAAAAAAAAAAAAAAAAA